>JAVXUP010001696.1:0-201614 GCA_033070095.1 Escallonia herrerae
AGGAATTTCGGGCCATTCCGAAGCCGTTAGCTATTTTTTTAGCCGAACGGGCTTTTAAGCGCTCGATCCGGACATCGGTTCGCGATATTTAGGCGAAAAATCCGTAAAATACTTTTTAGATCAAGAATGAACTCAGGAAGCTTTAAAATAGCTTTTTAAAGCACTTTTGATATTTTCTCATGCCAGGGGGCATTTTGGTAATTTGCCACCCCGCGAGGGGTGTTTTGGTAATTTTCCCGAAAAAGTTTTTTAGCAGACTTTTAAGTTCAAAAATGTAAGTAAAACACCTGAAATGTTGTTTTGCAGCTGATTGCGGGGCGTAATTGTCGCTAAAGGTGAAAACTTAATTAGACAGTTTTTTCACGAATTTATAAAAAATAGCTAGAGCCAGATTTTGCCAAAGTACGAAACAGAGACCCTAGTTATTTTCAAAAGATCTGTATCAGGTAAACATTTCAGATTTTTCCAAAGACTTGAAAGGGGTTAACTGATACGCGCAACCTTGTAACTTTGCAGTGTAATTTAAAATATCAAGCCAGCGCGATTTCGCGCGAAACTTTTATGAGAATCCTAGGGTGTTGGGAAGTTCCATTCCCCAGGAATTCGGGCCATTCCGAAGCCGTTAGCTATTTTTTTGGCCGAACGGGCTTTTAAGCGCTCGATCCGGACACCGGTTCGCGATATTTAGGCGAAAAATCCGTAAAATACTTTTTAGATCAAGAATGAACTCAGGAAGCTTTAAAATAGCTTTTTAAAGCACTTTTGATATTTTCTCATGCCAGGGGGCATTTTGGTAATTTGCCACCCCGCGAGGGGTGTTTTGGTAATTTTCCCAAAAAAGTTTTTCAGTCCACCTGAAAAGTTATTTTAAAGAGTGAATTCAGGAAGCTTAAAATCCCGTTTCAAAGCACTTTTCAGATTTTATGATGCCAGGGGACATTTTGGTAATTCGCATCCCCGATAGGGGTATTTTCGTAATTTTGCAGCGTTAAGTTTTTGAAAGGACTTCTTAGTCGAGAAATGTAAGCAAAGCACCTGAAAGGTTGTTTTGAAGCTGATTTGGGGCGTTAGGGTGATAATGACCCTCGGGAGCATTTCGGTAATTTGCCTTTGCTAATTTTACATTATACAAAATTTCCAACAATTACGTTTAAATAAATTTTATTCTTCTTTTATTTAATTCTATGACTTGTTGAGAATGATATAATTTTTATTTTTTAGATTTCAGTATAAATATGGATGCAACTGGAGGAAATAATTTTTGTGAAGGTTCTGATCCACCTTACGTTGGTCAAGTTTTTCAAACACTGGACGAAGTTGAAGCATACTATAGAGCATATTCGAAAACGATAGGTTTCGGTATTAGAACTAAGACGACCAGAAAACGGGCGAATACAGATCAAATTTGTGCAAGACTATTTGAGTGTCATAGAGGAGCACCGCATGTACCCCCGGTCGTTCGGATCAGTGACGAAGGGACAACAAGACAAAGAAAACGGGACACATTTCCGGGTACCGGCTGCAAGGCCCATGTGTATGCAGTACACCGAAAAAATGAAAACCATTGGGTTGTGACAGGAGTGGAGTTGAGCCATAATCATCAGTTGATGACCCCTAGTAAGATTGGTCAAATTCATCAACACCGAGAAATAAGCGCGGCACACAGACAACTGATTTTTACAATGGCCGAGGCTAAAATTCCACCTTCTAAGATGATGGGGGTTTTCTCAAGCCAGGCTGGGGGGATTGACAAGTTGAGTTTCAACGAAGTTGACCTTCGAAATGAACTTCGTGCTCAGAGGAGAGAGTCTTTCGGTAAGAGTGATTCTCAAACTACACTTGATCTCTTCAGGTGCCTTCAGAGTGAGAATTCTGGATTTTTCTACAGTCTCCAACTGGATGAGGAGAACCGCATTAGTACTATATTTTGGGCTGACCCCCGTTCTAGAGCTGCTTACCAAAATTTTGGGGATGTTGTGACGTTTGACACCACATACCGCACCAATAAGTACTCTATGCCTTTTGCTCCGTTCACCGGGGTGAACCACCACTATCAGTCAATCTCGTTTGGCTTTGCCCTACTTAGGGATGAGACGGAGGAGTCATTTACGTGGTTATTTGAAACGTGGCTTCAAGCAATGTATCATATTCCTCCAAAGACCATCATCACCGACCAAGATCTGGCAATGAAAAATGCAATCGCTAAGGTCCTTCCAGATACTCACCATGGCCTGTGCACATGGCACATAAGCAACAAGTATCCCGAACGGCTTCACAATGTATATGCAAACCATTCGTCATTCAAGACTGACTTTAATACATGTGTGAAGAAATCGTTGACGGTAGATGTGTTCGAGGAGAGGTGGGCCACGTTAATGGATACTTACTATTTGCACAATCATGAATGGTTACAATCGTTGTATGAGATCAAGACACAGTGGGTCGGTGCCTACACCAAGAAGTTTTTTGCAGCCGGAATGACTACGACCTCGAGAAGCGAAGCTATGAATTCATTATTTGATGGGTACGTAGGCCAGTCTTCAAGTATAGCGGAGTTCGTACTAGAGATGCAGAAAGCCGTTGACAGGCAATTGTACCGTGAGAGAGAAGCCGACGTGGCTACAGTTTGCAAAGAAAGAGCTATACTAGTTTATTCACCTTTAGAGGCTCATGCGGCTCAAGTCTATACCAAGGAAATGTTTCGACAGTTTCAAGAGGAACTACTAAAGTCGAATCATATGGCATGACAAAGTTGCATGAGTATTCCACCAGAGATATCAAGGTTTATGCTTTGACAAATGTGACGAATTTCGCCAATCCGTACTCTTCGTCGGCTCCGAGGAACAGACGACATTTTACCGTAGCAGTTTGTAAGGACACCGGGTTGGTTAATTGCAACTGTCAACTGTTTGAGCATAAAGGTATACTTTGTCGACACGCGTTGAGGGTTTTGAGCGCCAAGAATGCTAGTGAAATCCCTCCACAGTATATCTTGGAACGGTGGACGAAGGAAGCCAATAGAGTCCACGGTCACATTCCTTACGTGCCCAATGTTTCAGTTGATTTCGAGCAATCTGAGTCGCTGCGATATAATCACCTTTGTAACATCACGCACGGTTTATCAATGGATGCAGCGTCGACATTTGATGGTTACAGGTATCAAGTTGAAGCAGCCGCACGGGATAAGGCTAAGCATGCACAGTTTAGGATGGCATTACCAGAAACTGTGGACACTTCGACTACTTGGACGACTCCAGCCGGTAGATTCAATCGAGCCAAACAGCCAGTCATTGACGGCGCTGACCTACAAGGTGAGGACGACGACATTTTTTATCCAATTATTTCTCAAACAAAAGGGTGAAAACGAGCAATACGCATGAAGAATCCGATTGAAGAAGCAACGGGTCAAAAAAAATTACGAAAGTGTGCGTTGTGTAATAAGATGACTGATCATGACAAGAGAAACCATTATAAAATGTTAGGTATCGAACCTGGCAGGATGGTCGAGGAGGACGATGATGATGATCAGTGTTAGGGTTAATGTTTCAGTTGTATAAATTGAACTTTTATAATGTTTAAATTTGTGATTTGATTTGTGGAATCTTTAATTTGTGATTTGGTTTGTGGATTATTGATATTTTTGGTAACTCCGTTTTCGGGCACACTTTAGGCCCCAATTGATAGCTTCCGAAAAAAGTTGTAATTTTTTTTGTCAATTTTTTTTCGCTCATTGCACCTCAGGCACGCTAGTTAGCCCATTTGTAAGAATTTCGGCGAAAAACGAGACACATTATTTTTTGGGTTTTCCTAGGAAGGGCCTATTCGGCCACACTTTAAGGCCCAATTGATAGCTTCCGAAAAAAGTTGTAATTTGTTTTGTCAATTTTTTTTCGCTTATTGCACCTCAGGCACGCTAGTTAGCCCATTTGTAAGAATTTCGGTGAAAAACGAGACACATTATTTTTTGGGTTTTCCTAGGTAGGGCCTATTCGGCCACACTTAAGGCCCAATTGATAGCTTCCGAAAAAAGTTACAATTTTTTTTGTCACTTTTTTTTCTCTCATTGCACCTCAGGCACGCTAGTTAGCCCATTTCTATGAATTTCGGCAAAAAACGAGACACATTATTTTTTGGGTTTTCCTAGGAAGGGCCTATTCGGCCACACTTTAAGGCCCAATTGATAGCTTCCGAAAAAAGTTACAATTTTTTTTGTCACTTTTTTTCCCTCTTTGCACCTCATGCACGCTAGTTAGCCTATTTCTATAAATTTCGGCAAAAAGCGAGACGCGTAATTTTTTTCGAATGCGTCATATGAAAGGTATATTCGCGCACATTTTAGCGCCAAATTCATAGCATGCGAAAAATTATGTACATTTCTTTTTGGTACAGTTTTTTGTAACATCACAGCAGCTAGCCACGCACGTCAGGATAATGGTAATGAAGGCGTCTAGCTTCATTCTTTTTCAGCTCCCAGGCTATCCTATACCTAAACGTCAAGGCATCCTTCCTAGTCCACGAGGAGTGTTTGAGCACTTCCGAGCGAGCAATGTAGTCCATGTACTTGAGGACGTAAATCCCGCAATCGTGACCGTTATATTGCTTTGGTCGGTCCTTTATCATCACGACCGTCCAAGGGTCCCCCTGTGGCCGCTCGCACGCTAGCGAGAGGACAGTAGTCTGCATCCAACAATAAAAACGAGAATCAAGCCTATGAAACAAGAACAATATACTATGAGCCAAGGTCAAAAAATAAAAACTAACCACTAAAGTGATGTACTCGTTGTACATCTGTGCCAGCAGCTGTCCAGGCTCGTCCTCCCTTAGGCTATCGTATATGTGAACTGTTCTGAACGCTGGATGGAGAACTAATAGGAACCAGTGGTTTGCATGATGACAAGGTATCATGATAAGGTTCGCATCAGCAGCGGGACATTGATAGTCTGCGTTCATTATGCCTAACACGTTTCGACCTGGTTTCCACTTACTCCTGCCGCCCCCTCGCCTCCATTCTGTGAATTCTCTCACCGTTAATTCCACAAAATGAGTGGGATACATGTTAAGCTTCAAATATTCAGAACGGTTAAAATGTTGCTCTCTAATCCGGAGCAGTTCTATCTAATCCGGGGCTGATAGTCGTACGCGTCAGGAGGAGGGCGACTAGACGGCTCCCACACCTGACTCTGGGGCTGATAGTCGTACGCGTCAGGAGGAGGGCGACTAGACGGCTCCCCTTGGTAACCCCGGTACGCAAGACTAAAGTTTTGAACTTCAGTCATGTACCTCTCAATGGACCTCTTGAGATTGTCAGGAGCCTGCGCGACAAACCAGTCAAATGACTCCAGCTGCTTGAACACCTCAATGCCCTGGTCAACCTAAAAAACATGCATAGAAAATATGGCTAATCATTTCAGGCATGGTCGATAAGGTGCGCAAATAAATTACCAAACAACACTAGCATGACTTACAATGGCCAATGCCCAGAACTGGTCATAGACCTCACGTGGCGCATACGATGTCTTCTTCACCTGGGAAGGGCGATTCACCCTCGTGCGCGTCACCCTGAGAAACCACTGTAAGTATTCCTCAGTACTAATGCCGTCGTGCTTCAGCGATACAAGGCTATCATACGTTTCCTGCCAGGTATTCCACTGTTGCACCTCGTCACCCAACAAAATCAAGGCATCAGCCACCTCAAAGTTCGGCCCTCGACCACCCCTGTATGGCCGCATGTCTACAGCGGGTTTTGGTATCCCTTGTGAACAGCCAGCTTGCTTCATAGCTCGATCGGGCATCTGAAACTCACATTCTTCGAAGTGAATGAGCGGCACCCGAACCAAACCTGCCAGCACGTACGACACCGGAAGTTGCCAACACCACTCATCCAACAGATGCATCACCTTTTCATATGGCTGCCACGTCACCTGGGATGCATCTAGTATCTCTAGTTCCCCCCGATAGAACTTTAGATGGTGGTGAGGGTCTACCCGTCTCAACCTCCGGTTGGTCGTAGGCCCCCAGGCCCACACCCTAGGCCACGTCTCATCGGAATCTACCAACGGTTGTGGACGACCCATGGGTAGCCTCTCGTAAGACCAAACCTGTGAATGCAAACATTATATGGAATTAGTAATTAATCCCGAATATATTGACTAAGGATCCGACCAAGAAAATAAATGCTCATACCTGTAATAGAGTCAGGCAGGCGGCAATGGACTTGGCACCGTTTCTCGTAGCCTTATGCAGTGCTCGATATAGGTGCGCAAGGACAGCTGAACCCCACGAATACGAGTATACCTCCTCAAGATCCTCCAAGAACACCATATACTTCGGATGCACCGTGTTTTTCGAATGCGTCGGAAGTAATATAGCTCCAATAATATACAGAAGGAATGCCTTCGTATACGTCACGAAATCATGAGGAGTGTATTCATCCGGTAGCACGCCGTACTGCTCTCTCAGCCATTTAAGCTTGACGCCGTTTGTTGTAAGAGCTGCCCTTGGAATTCCCGGAAAATACTGCATAGCCATATTCGCTATGGATGCAGACGGCACGTTCAGAGTAACGGGTTTGCCGTGACATGGGATTCCAAGTATAAATCCGACGTCCTCTAACGTAACAGTCATTTCACCAAACCGGAAGTGAAATGAGTTCGTCTCGCTCCTCCATCGTTCAACTAGAGCGGATATAAGGCAATCGTCGTGTCGAGACCATTTCCCGCAATCGGTGAACAGGGTTAAATTTTGACGGTGTAATAGCTGTATTTGTTCCTCGTTTAGTACCCACTCTTCAAGGTGCCTTGTGCTTTGAATTGTTTCCAAAACACCCCTATCGACACCGTCAAATACGTGCCTCGCGACGTGGTCATCGTCATCGTATAGGATTGATGTATCATGAGGTCCAGGGCTGAAATTCATACCTCTAAGAACAAAATATAATTATAAACCAACTTAGCGTCCATAATATTTACATTCCAAAACTATAACTGGATCTTTAACCTAGCTTACCTACACATTAGCAATCGTCATTATTTCAATGTATTAAAACAAATCCTCACTTCCCACCACTCCGAACGCTTAATTACGCTAGTTCCCACTGAATTTAGCGCCAACGTGGTTATATAGCAATATACCCCCCGATGGGCCCCTCGGCCCCCAACACCTCAAAACCGCTTTAAAGTCAAGTTTTTAAATGGGTTACGTCAATTATATACCAAATATATCAGGAAAAATTTTTAAGGGGGAAATTACCGAAATGCCCCTGGGGGTTCACTATCACCCCAACGCCCCCGAACCAGCTTCAAAACAACATTTCAGGTGGTTTACTTACATTTCTGGACTACAAAGTCGTTTGGAAAACTTGGCGCGGGAAAATTACCAAAACACCCCTCGCGGGGTGACAAATTACCAAAATGCCCCTGGCATCAGGAAAAATATCAAAGGTGCCTTAAAATGCTATTTTATGATTCCTGAGTTAATTCTTGATCTAAAAAGTATTTTACGGATCTTTCGCGCAAAAATCGCGAACCGGTGTCCGGATCGAGCGCTTAAAGGCCCATTCGGCCAAAAAAATAGCTAACGGCTTCGGAATGGCGCGAATTCCTGGGAAATGGAACTTCCCAACATCCTAGGGTTCTCATAAAAGTTTTGCAGGAAATCACGCTAGCTTGGTATTTTAAATTAGACTGCGAAGTTACACGGTTCCCCATATCAGCTAGCCCCTTTACAGTCTTTGGAAAAATCTGAAATTTTTACCTGATATAGATCTTTTTAAATACCTAGGGTCTCTGTTTTGCACTTTGGCAAAATCACGCTCTAGCTATTTTTTATAAATTCGTGAAAAAACTGTCGCGGGGTGGCAAATTACCAAAATGCCCCCTGGCATGAGAAAATATCAAAAGTGCTTTAAAAAGCTATTTTAAGCTTCCTGAGTTCATTCTTGATCTAAAAAGTATTTTACAGAGGTTTTGCCCAAAAATCCCGAACCGGTGTCCGGATCGAGCGCCTAAAGGGCCGTTCGGCCAAAAAAATAGGTAACGGCTTTGGAATGGCCCGAATTCTGGGGGAATGGAACTTCCCAACACCCTAGGGTTCTCATAAAAGTTTCGCGCGAAATCGCACTGGCTTGATATTTTAAATTACACTGTAGAATTATAAGGTTCCCCGTATCAGTTAACCCCTTTCCAGTCTTTGGAAAAATCTAAAATTTTTACCTGAGACAGATCCTTTAAGAATAACTAGGGTATCTTTTTTGCACTTTGGCAAAATCTAGCTCTAGCTATTTTTTATAAATTCGTGAAAAACTGTCTATATTTGGCGGCCTAAAAAATTGCTATTTTGGAATCTATAAATGTAATACGCTGATTTGTATAAACCTAACATTGAATTATAAGGAAATTCAAAATACTTGTTGTGACTTGATGTATTTAAAGAAAAATCTACCGATCTTCTAGCGGTTATCCACCGATCTTCTAGCGTAAAATTTTTTGGTTTGTATTGTTGTGGAGATTATGTAGGTAAGATATGAAGTACGAAGGAAGTTGGTAAAGATGATAGAGTGCAGAAGAAGGGTTCGAGGGAGGGGATTATAAAGAGAGAAAAGTGAGGAAGAGAGAAGAAAAAAGACAGAAAAAGTGAGGAAGAGAGAAGAAAAAAGACAGAAAACCCGTGATTGAGCGGTCAAAGGCTGCGGCAAAAAAAAAATTTGGCAGAAGGACACCACGTGGGGGCATCACGGGAGAGGGAAGGACGCCACGTGGCGTCACAATAAGGAGGGGAAGGACACCCGGTGGGGCATCACCGGGGGGGACGCCACGTGGCAGGGCCACCGCCCCCAACCGCGGGTTCTTTATGCGGTTGGGCCACGTGGCAGGGGGGCCGCCACGTGGCAGGGCCATCGGCCCAACCGCGGGTTGTATAAGCGGTTGGGCCACGTGGCAGGGGTGGGGGGACGCCACGTGGCAGGGGCCATCGCCCCAACCGCGGGTTGTATACGCGGTTGGGCCACGTGGCATGGGTGAGGGACGCCACGTGGCAGGGGCCATTGCCCCAACCACGTATACAACCCGCGGTTGGGCCACGTGGCATGGGTGGGGGACGCCACGTGGCAGGGGCCATCGCCCCAACCGCGGGTTGTATACGCGGTTGGGCCACGTGGCAGCGGTGGGGGACGCCACGTGGCAGGGGCATATTAATGCCAACCGCTGCTTCTTCATGCGGTTGGTGTCCTTTTTTCCTTTTCGCCATTTTCTCATGCCTTTTTCACCATTAATGCAGTGTCCGTACGACTTTTTCCCAACCGCTGCTCTTACCCGCGGTTCGGTGGAGAAATTGTTATTTCTCCACCTGTGGGTGTGGATCGGCCCCCATATATATATATATATTATGTGAGCAATAGAATAAGAGGATCCAATTCTGTTGAGAAGATTAAAATTATGCACACACCAAAAAAAGAAGATAAAAAATATTGCCTTCCGATGTAACTTGTCCTTCCGTTCCATGGACCTTTTGCATTTTGAGAATCCATGATTGAAACACTACAAGAAAAAAGGCTTTTAGCGATGGAAAAATTAATCGCTAAAAGCCCAAAATCCGTCGCTAATAGTTTTTGCGATGGATTTACCGTCGCTAAAAGTCCCTCGTGTAAAATCCGTAACTAAAAGTTTGGCGATGGAATTTTCAAATCCGTCGTCTAATATTGCATTTTTAGCAACGGAGTTATTTACTAATTAGCGACGGAATATCTGTCGCTAATTATGTTTTACGTATTTTAATTTATTTTCTGTTTTGTGAAATTAGCGACGGAATATCCGTTGTTCATTATTTTTAGAGACGAAACATTTCGTCGCTAAGTAAGCCTTTTGGCAACGAAATATTCTGTCGCTAAAAAGCTAATAGTAGGACACTTTTAGAGACGAAATTAATCCGTCGCCAAAAGTAAATTTTAAAAAAAAATATTTTTCTATTACCCAAACCTATAATAAATATTTTAATTCTCAACAACAACGCACAATAATCAATACACAAAGAAATATATATAATCAATCATAAAAAATGTTTATTATAAAAAAAAACTCATGATGAACAAGTCAAAAATCGGTTACAGCCGGTTAGGGGAGGGGAGAAGAGTACAAGCCGGTTAGGGGAGGGGGGACAAGCCTGGGCCGGGCGCGAGAAGGGGCTCAGAAGGGGTTACTGAGTCCCGAATCTGGATCCTGCTGATCCAGGGCCGGCTCGGCATGTCCAGTAGGGGTACCCTGCTGATCATGCTCCCTGAGCATCCTCAACACCACCGTAGCAATGAGCTGGATCTCATTCTAGTCCAACGGATGCCGAGGAGCATGTGTCTGTAGAGGGGCAGTGGGGGGTGAGGACGCTCCTATCACGCACGAGCAGTGGTGCTAGGCAGGCCACAGATGCGGCCTTTCGGCCGATTGACGACCACCGGCGTATCTAGCCATCGCTTCAACGCCCCAGTACTCGCACCCGTACTAGTGGACGCTGATGGCTGTCCAAATTGCTGCTCAGACCCCCTAAGCTGTTCATACGAGGCCTACAAAAATAATGATTTAAAGACATGTTAGGGCATTAATTAACGCAACAGACATTGAGGATAGAAAGATAAAAGATTAACAAATTAAACAAATTGACTCACATCGATCCACCGGGCAATATCTGAAACATAGTATAGGGCCCGGTGCACCTCGTCCTTGTCCTTCTTCCGCACGTGCGTCTGATTATACGTCAGAGCTACGACCTCATCCTCTTCCACATCCGGGTTCTGGACCACATTCATGTGTCGGATGATGTCGTGTGGCACCAACCCCCCCGTGTGCGTCGGATCTTTGTTCTGTTTGTTCACGGCCCCGCTCTTACTCTTGGAGTCCCAGCCTAGATCCGCAGCCCACCGATCTATCATCTCCCCCCATACAGTCGGAGATATCCAATGTGGGGGATATGTCTTCATCTCCATCATCGGAGCACCCTCGGGCTGCATCTTCTTCGCCCGGTCCCGTGCGTCGTGGAGCCATCGACGGTAATTCTTGCAGATGAAAGCAAAGAAGGCATGTCGCCCCAGTGCCTGTTGATCAGGCGAGTCAAATGTGAACCCCTCCTGTAAGGCTTTCAATAACACAAATTAACTACATAAACAAACTCTAATTAAACAAATACTATCGCAGAAAAAAAAAACTTCACCGTACCAATCACTCCTCCCTCGCAGCGGCATCCCAGTCCTTCCAGTACAGGAGTGGCTCGAAGAATCAACCCTTCATAAGAACCCCGATCTTCGTCCTCTCTTGATTCTCCAGGATCCTGTCAAAGAAGTAAATAAATAAATTAAAACAATTCAAATATAAATTAACACCCCAAAATTTTAAATATAAGGCATGATGTGATTTTTTTACTTACTGGCCCTCCTGTGTGAGCGTAACTCTCTGTTTACGCTTGGGGTCAATGCGTACCCAGCGTGTCGGGCCACGGCCTTGTCGAGATCCTTCAAAATACAGACATTAATACAGTTCAAAATTACTTTAAATATAAGGCTAGCGAAAATGTAGTAAACACCGTTATCAACTATACCTGAGGTAGAACCCACAGAAGAAGGAGAATCACCGCGCGTGTGGGATGAATCTGCGTCGGGCTGGGGCGACGGCTGGGGCTGGGGCTGGGGCTGGGGCTAGAGCTGGGCCCCATCTACTGTACGCAAGCACTCTGTGTCTCGTCATCAGTGATTAATGACGAGGTGGGACCCACCGGGGAGGAAGCAGCTCGGCGTCCAACTCGGCCACAAATAGCTCGTATCCTTTCCATATCTGACTTCATATAGATAAATTACAAAGACATTCAACAACCAACTATTCAACTAATTCACAAATATTTCAATCTAATTGGGTCCCATCCTCCGTCAACAATCTCAATTCTCAAATTCTCAATGCACAGTCAACAATCTCAATTCCTAATACCTCATATAGGGTGTCGGTATGGTGTTCGACACCTCCGGATACGTCCGAAGACATTGATTTATTTTTTAAATGTCGGACGCCATGTCCATCACCCCTTGAAGAGGTGTCCACAAGTATAAAGCTAAAATGTGACATTTCGGTGTCGGTGTTGATCAGACGCGGTGTCTGTGACCTACTGACACTTTAACACCTCATCGACACATCCGAAAACATCTCGGACACCTCAGGAAATGTGTTGGACACCTCTAGACACGTGTCTGAGACCTACTGACACGTGTCTGACATCCGGACACGTCGAAGTCATTGATTTATTTTTAAATTCCAGACACTGTGTCCGTTACCCCTCGAAAAGGTGTCCGTCACCCCTTGAAGAGGTGTTGTAATACCCCAAATAATATGTAGCTAATATTTTTATTTTGGGCTACTTTGTAGTTTTAATAATATTTTAGAATACTTTTGAATAAGTTATATAATTTTAGGGGTCTTTTGAGTAGTTTATCAAGTTTAGAGAAATAAAAAGACTGATTAGGTTTTGTTTTATCGATAAATTGAGTTTGAGTCTTTCAGAGAGAGAAGAAGAAAGAAAAAATTAGGGTTTTGGAGGGATTGTAATTTTTTACGCACAATTGGTAAGAATCTTGAACCCACTTTGATTATAAGGATGAATTTCATCACTTTAGAATTGCGTTTACAAAGAATTTAATGTAATTGGGGTTGATTCAATTATTTAGGTTTTGAGATTTTTAGAAGGTTACGCAACTTGCGAATCTTGTAGCGTGAATTGAGGTAATGGTTGCACTCATTACACTCCTTTCAATTCAAAATAACGTGTTTCTTTTCTGTAATTCGTCGTCTTTGCGTTGTCATTATTAATCGTCAAAATTGTGGTGACTTCGGATCTTTTTGTTTGTTCTTGTGCGTTGAGAATTCGTACTCTGTTCAATCTGTTACTTTGGTTAGCGTGTGTGGCCATCTGTTGGCACACAGAGCACCGTTCGACGTCCAGCCGTACTGCCCATCCTCTTTTTCATTTTGTTGCGGTCAGATCTTGTCTCGGGAATAAACACTATTTCTAAATTCAATTTGGGCGTGGGAGTGTGATGAATAAATTGCCATGTGTCACCATTTGAATGGTGTAAACACTTTCATTGATCTTTTTGTTAAAATTTCGTCATTTTGTAATTCTGGGCTCATACAAACTCCAATTCTAGCGATTCAACTTTCGTTATATTTGTCTTTTCGTTCTCTTCGATTTGAGTCTAATATCAAATATTTTCTGAAATCGTTAAGCTACCCTATTTGAAAAATAAATGTTTGATATTTTACAGTTATTATACGTTTGAGATATTTTGAAGTCCATTGAACCCCTTTGATTTGAACTAATGTTAGAACCTTCACGCACTTAGGTTAACGTGATACCATGACATGAATGACAATTGCTACCGGTATGCAATTTTGAACTTAGAACCTTCACGTACTTAGGTTAACGTGCTTTACAGTCACGCATGACGTGATCGTATCGTATTTAATTATTGGTTCAATTATTCGAATGTATTATTTGACTTTGATTTTGATTTGATCTTTGATGAGTTGAATATCCCGAAATGAGATTATTTGTCGTGCTAAGATTTTACAATCGTCTTTACACTTTCGTTTCATATGCTTTGTTGGACTCAGCTATATATTATTGGATTACCTACGTTGTACTCCGTGTGTGTGTGTGTGTGTGTGTGTGTGTGTGTGTGATCTTTACTGGGCTTTGTACTCACCCCCCTTTCTCTCCCCATTTCAGGTAATTAAGCTGAGACGGCTTAGAGGAGTTAATAGCATTATGCTTAAGCTTGGAGTTGAACCTTAATTGATAATTCTCTTAGTAGCTTTGAAGTAAGAACCATGTAATAGTTTTTGACGTAGTGACTTTTGGTACCCCAATGGTTGGGAAATAATTATTGTTATCAAATTTTTGCTGCAATTATTAGACGTTGATAAGGACTTGAATGCCTTTGATTCCAGATATGATTTAGAGCTCTGATGACCTCTTAAGGTCATATTTTTAGTAAGATGTTTTGGGAATTATATTTCTCGTAAGTAGGAATATTTTGAAATAGTATGCGTATGTACGCCTCCGGGTCGGGGGCGTGACATGTGTCCACAAGTATAAAGCCAAAATATGACATTTTTCGGTGTCGACATCTATCGAATGGGGTGTCTGTGACCTACCGACACCTTGACACCTCATCGAGACATCCGGACACGTGTCAGATACCTCCGGACACGTGTCCGACACCTCTCAGCTGTGTTCGAAGACATTGATTTATTTTTTAATTGCCGGACACCGTCAGACACCCATTGAAGAGATGTCCACGAGTATAAAGCTAAAATAAGTTATTTCGGTGTCGGCGTCGATTGGACGCGGTGTTCGTGTTTGTGCTACCTAACGGGGATCTCAATCCAATTGGGTTCCATCCTCCGTCAACAATCTCAATTCTCAAATGCTCAATGCAATAAAAATTAATAAAAATCACACATTCAATCTAATTGGGTCCCATCCTCCGTCAATAATCTCAATTCTTAAATGTTCAATACAATAAAAATCACACATTCAATCCAATTGGGTCTCATCCTCTGTCAACAATCTCAATATCTCAAATGCTCAATACACAATTAACAATCTAAAATCATCAGTTAACAACCTAAAATCATCACTTAATAATCTCAATTACTTCAAATGCAGAGCTAATAACCTAAAATCATCAATGAACAACCTAAAATCATCGATCAATAATCACAATTCTCAAATGCACAATGAACAACCTAAAATTATCAAACAAATGATCAACTTTCAAATGGGAAAAAGTTGTTCAAAATGCACATATCCGATGTGCTTGGATTATTTCAATTTGGGATTCGATTCGATTAGGGCAATTAATTGATGGTTCAATTAGGGGGTTCAGTTACTTCAATTTAGGGTTCAATTAAGGGGTTCTATTAGTTCAATTTAGGGTTCGGTTAAATTGGGGCATTCAATATAAGGTTCGATTGGATTAGGGCATTCAATTAGTTTAATTTAGGGTTTGATTCGATTAGGGCATTCAATTTAGGGTTTAATTACATCAATTTAGGGTTCAATTATGGTTCAATGAGTTTAATTTAGTGGTCGGTTGAATTGGGGCATTCAATTAGGAGGTTCAATAAGTTCAATTTAGGGTTCGGTTGGATTAGCGCATTCAATTTAGGGTTTAATTAGGGGTTCAATTAGTTTAATTTAGGGTTCGATTCAATTGAGGCATTCAATTTAGGGTTCAATTAGTTCAATTTAGAGTTCAATTAGGGGGTTCTATTAGTTCAATTTAGGGTTCGGTTGAATTGGGGCATTCAATTTAGGGTTCAATTAGGGGATTCAATTTAGGGTTCGATTGGATTAGGGTATTCAATTTAGAGTTCAATTAGGGGTTCAATTAGTTTAATTTAGAGTTTAGGATTTAGCAGCCCCTTCGCAATTAACGAAATACCGCACATTTTTAACTTTATCCAATTAAGCGCGACAAAATGGCGCGCAAAGTGAATTTAGGAGAACCTTTTGAGCAGTTTATAGCACTTAAACTTTCGAAAATGATTTCTTTTCCCTCTCCTCTAATATTTAAGCTAGCTTTACTGCGGTATTTCACTAACCCAGAGGGAGAATGCAGTGCGTCACTTATAAGTAGAGGGGAAAATTATATTCAAGATAAAGTCGAGGGGCTCATTCTATACAAGAATTGCCTTGCACACAGTACAACCACACAACCCACATGCACAATTAGGGGTTCACTTGACTAGGTTCTCGGTTATCATGGTATCCTGAGTTTGTGGTATCAATTCTGGAGATTTCGGTCGGTGGTAAAAACGTTTATAGTTTGTGGCTTTACGAAACTTGCATTCCTATTTGTAGCTGCTCGAAGATTGCTATCCAGTATCAGTTTCTAATTTCTACATAACCGAACACCCGCTTTACCAAATAACAAATGCAACAAGTATAAAGAATATTTTCAAATCTGTATCCGATTGTTCTAAGAGCTTTAGATGGCACAGGACCATAACGATATATCAAGCTGAAACCGTAAGGAATCTGAGCTTCATGAGTCACCCAAGAGTCGCACATGAGGAGAGACCCAACACAGACAAAGAATGCACAACGGGGCGCCTTCTATGTCGTTCACAAATAGTATGCACAAAAGGGCACAAAGGTTCTGAGGGACGAAATGCCAAACACTAGCAGGTTAGAGTCAAACCAAGACCACGAGAACCAGCTCCAATACTATGTCAACCCCAACTTTTTCTCTCGTGAAGCCCTACTTATTAATTTTCGTTGATTTAATTAGAAAATCAAGAGACATATACGAGTATAGGTACACATTACTTGCAAAGCGAAACCAAATACCAAAAAAAAATATAGATTACAGATGAAACAATCACCTAGTGGTTGATAATCTATCAAAACCTAAACAAATCAGCACCCTTCAGAAACCCCTAATTGAGAATGCATACCTTTATGGGTGTTTGGTGAAGGATATGTGTGTGCTAAGTTCAGGTGCTCTAAAGAACCGATTGTTTGGCGAAGAAGCTGTCAGCCAAAGGTGGGGGTTCGGCGAAGGAGATGTTTAGCGTTGGGGTGAAGACGGGGTGCCGTCGGCGGTTTGCCAAAGGTGGTTTGCCGTAAAGAAGTCGCCGAAGTAAGAACGCCGGTGGTGGGAGATTGTAATTAAGAGAGAGAGAGAGAGAGAGAGAGAGAGAGAAACGGGAGAAAGAAAAGAAAGAGATAAAATGTAGATTTAAGTGGGACTTTTAGCTACGGGAAAGATCTGTCGGTAAAATCTCGTCGGTAAAAGTCATTTTTTACCGACGGAGTTTTTAGCGACGGTACCATGCTCTCGCTTAAATATTTTTCAAAAATCATCGAAAATTATTAAATTCTCTGAGATATTTAGTGACGGTTTTATCCGTCGGTCAAAAATCGTAGGTAAAAGTCTGTTGAAAAAACCTTTACCAACGGAGTTATCCGTCTATAAAACCTTTTTGACGACGGATTTTTGCCGACGGTTGTTTCCGTCGCTAAAAGTTCTTTTAGCGACGCAATTGTTTCCGTCGCTAAATCCACTTTTTTTTGTAGTGAAATTTAGCCTATGGAGATGTTGATCTTACTTATTGTGTATATTCTAGTTCAATGTATCAAACAATACTTATTTAGATTAACGTTGTTATTTTGAGTTTGGACTTGATGTTATTTAGACTAACGTAGTTATTTTGAGTTTGGACATGAAGTGTGTCTTAGGACATTCAACGAATTAAAAGAAAAGATTAGAATAGAATGGAAGCAAAAAAGAGCGATGACGTAGGTCGTTGCGTTGGATCAAGATCTTCTGCTATAGCGCAGAGGTGCTGTAGGTCATTATATATTTTGTGATAAATTTTGTCACTGAAAATATTTTGTAACTGTTACTAAAATGTATAATGACAATTTTTTGTTACTAAAAATATTTTGCGATACTTTTTCGGATTCAGTTGCATTTCCTTAAATTGGGTGGCAAAACATGCATGTCATCCAAGGGAAACAGTGACTAACTTAACGTTGAAACCTTTCGACCTCTGTTTCTAGAAGTTGTCTTTAATGTTGGGTTGCATGTTTATTGTAATATCCCAAACTTTCAGAACTGTTTAAAATAACCACTGATGCTCTAAAAAATAGACGGTCATTTATTTTGAGTACTGCTCTTACATTAGTAGCGTATGGGAGTTTAAAAGAATTTTGAAAAAAAATATAATTTTGAAAACTTTTGGGGTCATTTTGTAATTTTGAAAAACTTTGGGGATGATAATGTAAATTATGTTTCGGTGATTAAAAAATAGCAAAATGAGTGATAGTACATATTTTAGTGATATCTAGTCAAATAAATAGAAGTTAAAATTAATATGGGCCAAAATGTAATTACACAAAGTTTGGGGGCCAATTTGCAGTTTTGAAAAGTAGATATTAATGTGTCAAAATTTGTAGGGAAAATTGTTTGGGAGTGCCACCTCCAACTTTGCATTTGGTGACTAAAGTGAATTAATGATAATTTAATTGGTCATGTAAATCTCTAGGATTAAATAAAAAAACAAAGGAAAAGAAAGGAGGAAAATTTGGGGAGGAAGACAGAAATAAAAAAACAGTAAGGAAGAACACTAAACAGGTAAGAACAGGGTAGCTGTAGGAAGGGGAAAAAGGGGGAATTCAAGCCCTTTTTTTAGTGATAATCCCTCAAATCTCTCGTCTGTATGTTCTAGTGTGTGTTTGTGAGTTCAGTATGTGTTTTTGGGCATTGTACAGTGGGTGTAAGTGCCATCAACATGGTTGTGCAGCCATGGTGTTGTGTGTGTGCTTGAGTGCTTCGGACAAAAGATTGGGGTGTGGATTATGTGTATAAGTGTGTGAATTTTTAAATTAGTGATGTTAGATTATGTTTTAGGTATTGGAATGTGTTTAGATAATTGGAGTGTGTGTTTGTGCGCTGTGTGAGTGTGAGTGAAGTGGGTCTTGGTTGACTAAAGGTAGAAGATGAGTGTGTGTAATTTAGTTGTTTTAGTCTGTGTGTGAATCTAAATAGTACTATTTTTGTCGCTAAAAGGGGGCTAATTAGGCAGTTTTTATCCAAAATTTTATAAATAGCTAGGATCAAAATCTAACAAAGTACAAAACAGTAACCCCCATTATTTTTACGAGACATACACTGAAAAATTTTGAGAATTTTTGGTGTCTGCAAAGGATGCCAAATTAGGTATCGATTAGAAGAAATTCTCGATTTAATTAGCATACTAGACCAAATTATTTTGATTTAAAAATTTTAAGAAAATCTTATTTTACTGATAGGTTTCATATTCTAATATTTCTTACCATTCCAAGGCTTATAAGTATTTTTAGCAGAACTGGCTTCTAAGTGTTAGGTCTGGACACCGGTTCAGGATTTTCGAACAATTGTTTTTTTTACTAAAATATTTTTAGCCCAAAAATGACAGCAAGATGCTTAAAATAGTATTTTAAGATATTTTTGGGAATTTTTCCAGTGCTGAAAACTCCTAGGGGTATTTGGTAATTTTACCTATAAAAGATATTTTGAGGTAAATTCACATACAGTATTAATTGAGTGATTTTACTTATGAAAATGTTGTTTTGGTGATTTAAGGGTGCGAGGAGTGTTTTTGGTCATTTTACACCCATGTGCATTTTGGTAATTTTATTTACGGGCTAATTACACTTATGTCCCTGAGGTTATGGTGTAATTACATTCATGGATATTAAGTTTCAAAATTTAACATTCCGTGACCAAAAATCATAATTTTGTAACACTTGTGTCCATCCGTTAAGGTTCCGTCCAAAAAGTGTATTTTTATGATGTCATCGCTATGTATTTTCAAAATGGCAATACTGCCCTTTACTGCATATACTAAATAATTTTTAAATGTTCAAATTAGGATTAGAGTTTGTATAAAGACCTTAATTTTCAAATTACTGCCGGCGACCAATCTTCTGCCTGCGTCGCCCCTATCGCCTGCGACGTCACCTTTTCCCCATCCATCTTGTCTCTTCCCCCACCTTGCCCCCCGCAGCAGCTCCCTCCCTCGCCCTATACCAGCAGCTCCTTCGCCCCACGCAGCCGACAGCTCCATCGACCCATCCCTCCTACCCCGTAGCCTCCTCCACCATACCTACGCACCACTTCCAACCTCTGTGACCCATCTACTCGGCACCACCGCCGATACCCACCATAACCCACTTTTCTTTCTTCCCAAACCAAAACCCACCATCAATTCAACAACCCAAAAAACAAACCTACCATGATTCTGAGTTGTGACATCGGAGAGAGAAAGAGATAGGGTTGATTTGCGGTGGGTTAGAGAGGGGTCAAGCGACGGGGTGGGGAGGGAGGGACAGCGGCGGCGTGGGGGAGAGTAGGGGCGGGGACGGGGGCAGGGGCAACATGAGGGGAGCATGAGGGTGCGACAGCGGGGTAGGGGGACAGGGTGGGGTGGGGGTAGGGGGAACGTGGAGAGATAATTGAATCTGAGATGAGAGATTGAATTGGAAAGAGAAAGGAGAAAGAACAAAAAAAGATAAAAGAAAAATGGAATTTTAATTTCAATTAGGGGCAGTAAAGTCTTTTCGTCAAATTGTTGTGTATTTTTGTTTTCGTCTGGTCAACGGCCATAAGTGTAATTTATCCAGACTACTGTCTTTGCCGTAATTATACCCTAACCTCAGGGATATAAGTGTAATTAACTCTTTTACTTACCCGGGAGGGGGGTTCATTTTGAGAGTATGCGTGAGTCCGTATTGAGTTTATGATATTGTAGTATAGACTGTATTCTAATCAGTTAATTATTCCGTTTATGGTAAAGGTAAAGATTTTTTGGTAAGGATAATCTAGTTTTGGATCCAGATAAGGGTTTCTATCTGACCCTCGTGTAAGGAGTTTTATTTAAACCCTAATTTCAATAACTGGTGTTCGTAAGTCTTCTTTCGATTTGCATACAGCTATTGCAAAATATTGAGATATGCATTTGATATCAGAATGTTATTGCCAAGCAACCCTAATATTGAACATGGAACGGTCATTTGGAAATGTTATCGATGCTCACCTTGTATCACATGCTGAGCGAAATCGATAATTGTTTGTATACGTTATTCTGAATTGTTGTGCCTGAATTCGATAACTGTTCTCGATTGTTCTTGCTATTTGTTATGGTTATTCTGAAATTCTGAGTGATTAGTTATATCAGTATGCTGAATTGTTATTGAAATCTTAATTGTTCTAGTTATTTGTATTCATCTTAGTGCTCGTTCTATTGCATGTGTTACCAGTGAATGTCTTGTTGATTCTGTGACTGTTGTTTCTGTATTGATCTTAGGAATTTGTTCCGTGGGGAGGCATTATAAGGCTGATTTTTTTTACTGATCTCTAAGTCCAATACATTTAAAGCTAAGTTTGCCAATTCAGACTCTGGCATCTGAAAGTGGCACTTGTTTTTTGATGTTTTGAACCTTTTGAGAAATTGTTCGGTATTTTCTACAGTTGACTGTTTCAACCTGGCTAAATCTGCCAAAGGCATTTTTAGTTCCATCTCAAGGAACTGGGCATGGAACAAATCTCCCATATCTCGCCAAGAGAGTACGGAATTAGGCGATAGGTTGGCAAACCAAGAGAAAGCCACCCCAGTTAAAGAGTATTGGAACCATTTTAGTTTTACCCGCTCATTCTGGCCAAGTGCTCCACATTGGAAGGTGATTCTAGTGATATGTTCTATCATCGATTGGTTACCTTCTCCATGAAAAAGGCTGAATTCGGGTATTTTCACCCCTCTTGGGATTTCCATTTGGTTGACGAAAGTAGAACCCCTGTTCAGCACCCACATGGTTCAATTCATGATGTGGTTGTACTCCCATTCTTAGCAACATCATTTCTGTCTCCTCAAGGCCATTCGGCATGATTAATTCAACAGCTTCTTCAAATGTTGGATTATTGAATCTTGACTATTCTTGCATTCCTCTTCTGTGGGGAGGAGTGTAGGCATTTTCAATGCCTTGGCTTCCTAGGCACTTTTATGCTGTTAGGCCAAGTTGTAGGCCCTTTAGACCCATTTGTTTGTGCCAAATTTCTTTGCTCATGCTGGGGTCACCACCATCGATGGGATTAGGAATAAACCGTCTTGACTAATTAGGGTCATTTGAACTCAAACCATTAGGCTGTCTTATGGCATCTCCTACTCTCACAAGGAAACATTTGCCTCTATCATTTCCTTAAAAAGGGGAGACTTCCTTTTTTGCAATTTCCATTCCACCATCTTAGCAATGGACAAAGTCTATCATTGGATCTCTTCCGACAAATCCCTAACTAAGTCATGCCCAAAGAAATTTTTTTCCTCTGACATTTTTCATTTCTTCCATGAGGCTGGAATTTGACTGTTCCTGACTATTAGTGGCCTTATTGAAAATCACTGCTTGGTTTTGCAATACAGTGATTAACTAAGAAACCATATTAGTAAGTACCTGAGTTAAAAGAACTAACTTGATCTTCCAATTGGCTCATTGTCTGATCATTCCTATCGAGTGCATTGGGGTTATCAACCGTAAACTATTGTGTTGGTATCAGTAGAATTGCCACCACTTGAACTGCCTGTATTAGGAACATCTATTATGTTCGAACCATTAGTGATAAAAACAATTCTTGCTTCTCCATTGTTACCAGCAACATTGTTTTCTATGTCATGATTGACTCTATTGATCCCGACATGATTGCTTGTACTATGCATGCTTCCCTTTTAGATCCTACTACGCATGCCAATATTTGCACTCAATAGAAAACTGCAATTAATGTGATGTTCTTTTCGGCTGTAGTAGACAAGAGGCTTATCTAAATGAAAAACTTTTAAAGAAAAGAGAATGACTAAAATTGAAAATTTTATTTAGTTGAGTAATCAGGTTACAGACTGCGCGCCCAAGGCAAATAGTAACTTGCATTTAGAGGTCAGTTGACATAAACAAACTAGGATCCTATATCAATAGGAGGCAAGAGCACTACATCCATAGAATGTCTAAAAGAACAAAAAAGATAAAGACTTGAAATCAAGTCATTTGTTTGAGTCGTTTGTTGAATGTACTTTCTGCAGATTTTCTAAAAGAATTGTTCGCTCCAATCTTCTTATTTTGATTTCAAAAGGAATCACTTGTAAACCGTTCATAATCGCTGTTATCGATTTCCTTATCGACGGCTGTGTCAATTTTGGTAACTTATTCTGACACGAGTTGTCCACTTGTCACTCATATCGGCACTTGTCACTCATATCGGCCCCACATTCTACAGAAACTGAACGGCCATAAACCATCTCCATCGTTACCTGATTCCGTTGTTAAACTTTAATGACGCATTAAAAGTTTAACTTTCCGGCCGTTGGCTTTTATCCAGGTGTCCATCATCTACTGGTCACAATTAATTAAATTTTAACATGCCAACAGTTTCAAATAACAAAACTTGAATGTCACAAACACATTGTTTTACGATTATGTAAGATCAAGAGGTTTGACAATGAAGAAAAAAAGAGATCTTTACATACCAGGCATCAACCATCACAGTTTCGCCATCTTCGTTAAATATCACTCACAAAACTACATTCGCACAATCCTCGTTTTCGACTAACTGGACAATGTTTCTTCTCGTTGGCGCCACCCCGAACAATAGAATCTGAATTGGATCAAGTTAAACGCTTGACACAACGTTGTGCTGTGAAAGGTCTCGTGCAACTGCCAATCGATGCGTCTTACACTGATAAACTACCCGTGCGCTCGTCTCATCCTCCTTATAGGATTGCCCGCAGAACGAGCATGTTACCTTTTACAAATCAAGCATCAATCACCACAGTATCTCCAGCTTGGTCGAGCGTCACACAGGAAACTGAGTTGCCTTGATCCTCGTTTTCCACCAAGCGAGTGACGCTTCTGTTTGTTGGCACTGGCTTGAATGGCGGAATCGGCACTCTCTAAAAGCTCTGATGCGGCTCCTGAACAATACGCGTAACCCTAGTGGACCTCCCTTCTGTTGGTTCTACCCTTGCTGGCTGCTCATCGTGCACCTTGCAGCGGTACAGGGACATGTGTTGCTTCGTCTAAGCCAAGGAAGAATAGAGTCAGTGTGAAAGACATGGCAGCACGGCAGTGGGTTTACCATGTCACTATACTCAAAATCTTCTTTAAAAATCGAGCACGTCCCCCGTGAAACCTTGGACAAATAACTGTTGATCGTGACATAGCGGATTAACCCAATGAACGAATTTCCTGGCGGACATGAGCGGTAGTGGGTGGTGGCAAGGGTTGCTCTAGTGGTGGTTGTCGGCATGTTTTTGCAATAGATGGACTTTCTTCGCAGACGGGTATATAGGCAGCTTCTATAAAGGGTGAAGCTTCTTATTAATAAAATTGGACTTCGCTTGGCTGCCTTACCTGAAATTAAGGATGATCCAGGAGTTCTCCTTCGGTCTGGAAAAGGAGCTGTGAACTATGATTCGAAGCTCAAAAGACCCGGGTATGGGTGTATATATACGAGACCTGCTGAAATTAGACCCGAACTCGGACCGACCCGTAAATTTTGTTTCGGTCCGGTTGGGTACGTATCTTGACATTCTCCTCGTTTAGCCCGGCTCTTTGTGTTTTAGACTTTGGTTTGGGCACTCTGTCGCCTCTCTCTCTCTCTCACTCACACACACACAAATCCACACCATCACAGATAATCCACTCCACTACACAGCAGATTCACTCACTCGTAGCCACAGATCTGTGATTGGTCCATCGGGCATTAGTAATTGAATTAATGACATATTTTTTTAACATGTTACTTGATATAATCTGTAGTTTGTAATTTCTATTTTTTGTGAAATTGAAAATAATTCTAACAACTATAAAAAAAATATTGGCTGAAAAAAGCAAAACAAAAAAAAGGAAAAAAATATGTCTAAGTATTGCGAAATTTTTTTTATTAAAAAAAAATTAAAATTTAATCATTTACCCGCGAGCAATACCCGACCGGTAAGGATAAGCAGTAAGGTACAGACATTGAAAAAGACTATTCGAAAAAAAAGGGGTAAATTTTATCAGACTAGTTTTATCTGGACCCGACCGGATATTAACCGTACCCAGTAATTTTTTTACCCTGTCAGGTCTAACCATGTGAACTATGAACAGAGTAGCTTAGAAATTCAGCATCTTGGTATTTTAAATTGTAGTAGTTATTTGGACCAATAACCTTTTTACCTTTCTGTTTATAAATTTGTCAAGTGCGTTTTCTTATTCAAGGTTGTTTTCGCCGATTTCTTCCAGAGATTTCTTAATTCAGACTTGCTAGAATCATTTTACCGATGCATATGAAAAGATCGTGAAAACATAAGTCAAAAAATCATTTTCACATATTTGGATAAAAGGCCCTCATTTAAAAGTGAACGAAATAAACATTTTCATCGTGTACAAAAATCCAACTTTCATCTTCCTAGATAGAATTCAACGATGTAGACCGAGTAAATGTATGGCGGACATAGGAGTGTTTAATGACAACAGTGATAACGTTGGGTTTGACACTAATGGTATTGATTCGTAGTTAGTGACAAGGTGTGCGTTTGTTATCCCATATTGAAAAGGTAAGAAGGACGTTTTATTCAGCAATTCAATTAACTTTATATGATGGGAAGAGTTGGAGGGAAATTCAAAAAGTTTACTTGGTTTGGCCTTGGTTTGGGTTTGAAATAAAATAATATTTAGTAGTCAAAAGATGGGCACTTGGGTCTTGGTTGAAATTAATTAATGTATTTTAATTAATCTTGTTTTTATTTATAGCAGTTAACTGCAGTTAGTAGTTAATTACATTTAGTGCCCAATAGTTATGCCCCTTGATGCCAAGGCTTGTATTCATTCAGATATTATAAATATCTGTATATCCTTCACTTTCCAATAATCAGATACATATTCTTCTAAAACATGTTCTTGGAAAAATTTTAATTTTGCTGATCAGAATTTTGTTTGCCATTATTATCACGGAGGAATCTGCCATTAATCCAGTAGCAATCATAGTGGGGGCATATTTCTTTAAGGATAATGATTATTTACGATCAAAGCCTTATTGCGTCTACCCAACAATTCGATCATACTTACATATTATACATTAGTACATCATCAGTTTCACAGGATCATTTTTCCTCCTTTTTTTGGGAACTTTTGCAAATTCTTATGATAAATTTAGTACCACATAAATGGATCTAGTCCTTGAATGGGCATGAATGAAAATTATTGGGGAAAGCTGTGTTGATTCTGGTGCATCGCAGTTCATATAAAAACTTTATCCAAAGCAAAAAAAAAGCCATGGATATTTAATTAACAAATAGAGTCGATGCTCTAAGAATGAATATTTAATTACTTCACAATCATTTTTCTTCTATTATTATTTTCAGGAACCAACTTCGTTCCATAAGATAGACTTAGTATTTTCCCACACTTCGTACTTAATAACTTTTGAAAATTTTCGTGTACTGTTATTTAATATTAGCCGAGAAAGATACATATGTATGTTAACTCTATACACTACAAGAAAAGGCGTCTTTTGCGACGGAATTTTACCGACGGCATAGATTCCGTCGCTAAAATGAGTTTTACAGACGGAAACCTCCGTCAGTAAAACTCCGTCGTAAAATATTATTTAAGCGACGGATTTATTCCGTCGCAAAAAACTCCGTCGGTGAAAAGGCGTTTTACCGACGGAAACCTCCGTCGGTAACACTCCGCCGTGAAATATTATTTAAGCGACGGATTTATTCCGTCGCATAAAACTCCGTCGGTACAAATAGGTCTTCACCGACGGACTTTTAGCGACGGAATAAATTCGTCGCTAAAAGTCTATTAAATCCACAGATCTGCTTCTCTCTTCGAAAATCCCAAAACCCAACTTCCCTCTACCCCGGCGGCGACCTCCCTCGACACCGGCGGTGACTTCCCTCGACCCCGGCGGTGACCTCCCTCGACAACGGCGACCACCTGCACCTCCGGCGACCACGGGCCCTCACTTCCGGCAGATCTGTGAAGAGGAGAGAGAGACTACCCCCGCGGCGACCTCCCTCGACACCGGCGGTGACTTCCCTCGACCCCGGCGGTGACCTCCCTCGACGACGGCGACCACCTGCAACTCCGGCGACCACGGGCCCTCACCTCCAGCAGATCTATGAAGAGGAGAGAGAGAGATAGAGAGAGCAGCGTCGACCACCGGGACCACCGGAGACGACGGTTTCTCACCGACGGCAGTATTTCTCGTGAGGTAAAGTTCTTGTCTTCCTCTCTATTTGCTCTACGCTATACCTTTTGTCTTCCTCTTATACATGTAATTGCTTTGAAAAGTTAAAGATGATTATAGATTGTTAATTGTGCATTGAGCATTTGAGATATTGAGATTATTGACGGAGGATGGGACCCAATTGGATTGAATGTGTGATTTTTGTTAATTTATTGCATTGAGCATTTGAGAATTGAGATTGTTGACTGAGGATGGGACCCAATTGGATTGAGATACCTGTTAGTTAGCGCAGACACGATCACCACGTCTGATCGACGGTGTCCGACATTTAAAAAACAAATTAACGTATG
Organism: Escallonia herrerae; assembly: GCA_033070095.1. Taxonomy (NCBI): domain Eukaryota; kingdom Viridiplantae; phylum Streptophyta; class Magnoliopsida; order Escalloniales; family Escalloniaceae; genus Escallonia; species Escallonia herrerae. Next base: position 27,145 of record JAVXUP010001696.1, read on the forward strand.
CCGATGTGTCTGGAGGTGCGTGTCCGGAGGCGTCGGACACGTGTCCGGAGGCGTCAGACACGTGTCGGTATGTGTCGGACACGTGTCCGGAGGTGTCAGACACGTATCGGACACCATATCGACACCCTATATGAGGTGTCGGAATTGAGGTTGTTGACGGAGGATGAGACCCAATTGGATTGAGATACATGTTAGTTAGCGCAGACACGGACACCACGTTTGATCGACGGTGTCCAGCATTTAAAAAACAAATTAACGTTATGCCGATATGTCTGGAGGTGCGTGTCGGTGGGCGTCGGACACGTGTCCGACGCCGTCGGACACGTGTCCAGAGGCGTCGGACACGCGTCGGTATGTGTCGGACACGTGTCCGGAGGTATCGGACACCATATCGACACCGTATATGAGGTGTCGGAATTGAGGTTGTTGAATGTGCATTAAATTTAGGTTAGTTAGGTTAATGCGACATTTTTAGCATGCACCCCCTGGAATCTAATCGTGGCTCCAGCGCTGGCTATAATTAGCCCTAATTAGTCCTGATTAACAATATTTTAGTAAATCAATTAACCCTAATTAGCTCTAACGAGCCTAATTAGTTTTAATTAACCCTAAGAACCTGATAAAATTCAAATTAGCTGTAATTACCTCAAATTAGCCCAAATGAACCCAAAACCCGCGCATATTGATTGTAGTTAGCCTAATTAGTCCTAATTTGCACTAACATAACCCAATTACGCCTAATTAGCGCTAGTTAGGACTAATCAACACTATTCGTAATTAGGACTAAATAACCCTAATTAGTCCTACCCTAATCAACTATAATTAATAATCGTAATTAACCCTAATAACCCAGTTAGCCCTAATTAGCCCTTGTACATCCCATAATTACTCCATGTTGCCCAGAGATGGTTCAATTACTCGTTGTTTACAAACCCTGCCTTCTTTATATTAATGTGTTTTTGCACATCCGTTCATATATATATATATATATATATATATATATATATATATATATATATATATATATATATATATATATATATATATATATATATATATAGTGCCGATGATGATTTATGCCTAAATTATTGTTTTTCAAGTGTTAATGTCTTTGTATATAATCTATATGAAGTCAGATATGGATAGGATACGGGCTATTCGTGGCTGGGCTGGACGCCGAGCTGCTTCCTCCCCGGTTAGTCCCACCTCATCATTGCCTACTGATGACGAGGCACAGAGTGATCGCGGACAGCCATCGGGGGCCCAGCCCCAGCTGTCGCCGTCACCATCGCCCCAGCCCCAGCCATCGCCGTCGCCCCAGCCCGACGCAGATTCATCCCACACGCGCGTGCATTCTCCATCTTCCGTGGGTTCTACCTCAGGTATAGTTGATAACGGTGTTTCGTACATTTTCGCTAGCCTTATATTTGAACTGTATTAATGTCTGTGTTTTGTAGGATCTCGACGAGGCCGTGGTCCGACACGCGGGGTACGCATCGACCCCCAGCGTAAACAAAGAGTTACGCTCACGCAGGAGGGCCTGTAAGTACTAAAAATATCACCTCATGCCTTATTACAAAATTTTGGGGTGTTAATTTATATTTGAACTGTATTAATTAATTTAATTACTTCTTTGGCAGGATCCTGGAGAATATGGCGAGGACGAAGATCGGCGTTCTTGTGAAGGGCCGATTCTTCGAGCCACGCCTGTACTGGAAGGACTAGGATGCCGCTGCGAGGGAGGCCCTATGGGAGGAGTGGCTGGTACGGTGAAGTATTTTTTTCAGCGTTAGTAAATGTTAAATTACAGTTTGTTTTATGTTGTTAATTTGTGTTATTGAATGCCTTACAGGAGGGGTTCACGTTTGACACGCCTCAGCAGCAGGTACTGGGGCAGCAGGCTTTCTTTGCCTACATCGGCAAGAATTACCGCCGATGGCTCCACGATGCACGGGACCGGGCGAAGAAGGCGCTGCCCGCGGGTGCCCCGATGACGGACATGGCGAGATATCCCCCACATTGGATATCTCACCGTGTATGGGGGAGATGATAGATCGGTGGGCTGCGGATCCAGGTTGGGATGCCAAGAGTAAGAGCGGGACTGAGAACAGACAGAACAAAGATCCGACGCACACGGGGGGGTCGGCGCCACACGACATCGTCCGACACAAGAACGCGGTCGAGCACCCGGATCTGGAGGACGATGAGGTCGTAGCTCTGACGTATAATCAGACGCACGTGCGGAAGAAGGACAAGGACGAGACGCACCGGGCGGGCGACTATATTTCAGATATTGCCCGGCGGATCGATGTGAGTCAATTTATTTAAGTTAATGTTTTTTCTTTCTATCCTCAATGTCTGTTTCGTTAATTAATGCCCTAACATATCGTTAAACCACTATTTTTGCAGGCCTCGTATGAACAGCTAAGGGGGTCCGAGCAGCAGTCCGGACAGCCATCAGCGTCCACTAGTACGGCTGCGAGTACTGGGGGGTTGAAGCGATGGCTGGATACGCCGGAGGTCGTGAATCGGCCGAAAGGCCGCATACGCAGCCTGCCTAGCACGACTGCTCGTGCCGTGATAGGAGCGTCCTCACCCCCTGTTGCCCCTCCACATACACCGGCTCCTCGGCCTCAGTTGGACGACGAGGAGATCCAGCGGATTGCTACAGTGGTGTGCCGGATGATCAGGGAGCAGGGCACTGTTGGACAGGCCGCCCCGGCCCCGGATCAGCAGGATCCAGATCCGGGACTCGGGAACCCCTGATGAGCCCCTTCCCGTGCCCGTTCCTAGCTTCCCCCCCCCCCCCGTGCCCGGCTTGTACTCTTCTCCCCTCTCCTAACCGGCTATATCCGGTTCCCGGCTTGTACATATATGAATTTTTTTTATTATAAATATTTTTTGTAATTGATTATATATATTTCTTTCTGTATTGATTATTGCGCGTTGTTGTTGAGATTTGAAAATTGTATTACAGGTCTGGGTAATTGAAAAATTAAAAAAAAATTGACTTTTGGCCTACGGAATAATTATTTAGCGACGGAATATTCCGTCGCGAATTATATTTTTTAGCGACGGAATATTCAGTCTCAAAAATATAAATCCGTCGCTAAAAAATATAACTCGCGACGGAATATCTGTCGCTAATTAAAAATAAATCCGTCGGAAAAAATGACATATTTAGCGACGGATTTAAAACATTCCGTCGCTAAACTATTAGTGACGGACTTTTATACGAGGGATTTTTAGCGACGGTGAATCCGTCGCTAATTCTTTTAGCGACGGATTTTGGGCTTTTAGCGACGGATTTCCCCGTCGCAAAAACCCTGTTTTCTTGTAGTGATATCCGATAAAATATTTTTTCTTTGTAAGTTAATTTATAATAAAAATGGGAAAGAAAACTCAAAGAAGTAAAACATGTTATTACATAAAGAAAAAAAGAAAAAAAAAGAGGCACAATTTGCTAATTACCTCAATTTGGCGTTAATTAGTGTGCCAATTTTAAAGAGGTCCACAACTTTTCTTTTTCATTTTGACAAAAAGCTTAATGATGACGGGTGTAAAGATGGATTAGACGATAAAACAATATAACTTTGATCCTCTATTTGTGAAAACTTTCCCATCTCGTTAAATGTCACCTGCCTCAAACGTAACGCAATCTCTATCATCGTTACACTAAAAAGAATAACCTGCTCCGTTTAACAACACTTTCAGTTTTAGTTTTCAATTCAAAAAAAATCAAAATCAGTTTAATTTTTTTTTACAAAAACAAGTGTGTTTGATAACTCAAATTTTATTTTAAGTATTTTCTTTGGTGGTGGGGCGTGGCAATGACCGACGGTGATTGGCCGTCAGCCGCCAGCAGTGGCAGTCGTCGGGCAGGGTGGCTGCCGGCCGGCGGCGGTGGTCTCGTGGACAGTGGCTTTGGGCGGTGGGAGGGGGTGGTGGTGGTGGTCTCAAAATAAAAACCAAAACTGAAAATCGAAACTCATTTTTGGAGTTTTCAAAAATAATTTTGGTTTAAAAACTGATTTTTTAAATTAAAGAAATAAAAAACTGGTTGCCAAAAGCGTTTATTTTTACCAATTTACAAAACTGTAAAAAAAAAAAAAAAAAACCATGTCAAATAGGACCTTAATAAGCGTTGAGCATAACGTCTCATCTATCTCTTTTTTGTTTCATCAGCACAGCCACGGAAAAAAAAACATGGGTGTGACGATTTCCAAAGAAAATCCCCTAACTCCAAATGGAGGGAGTGATTTGATGGCGAGCAGCATACCGCAGAGACGAGATCGTCCTTTTAGCCGGTATCATACCCTGAACAGCGGCACTTTTTGGCCGGCCTTCCACATCTACATTTAAAAATACCAACAAGGAGATTAAAGATCAATCTCATTGTACCACAACAGGCAAAACCTAACAGAGAATGGATTTGGTGTAATTTAAGCCCAACTTAATGAGGGTTTCTTTCTTTCCTGTGTTAAGAGCACCATAATCAACACTTTATATGCATTTTCACACTCATTTCTAGCTATAAAAAAGGAAAAAAGTTGATGTTTTGCCGCTAACACAATTTTTCAAGAAAGACATGATTTTGAACCCTCAATTGTCATTTGTTTAGTCGCTACAATTTTGACTTTTAGCGACAATTTTTGCTTACTTTCTTGGTGCCAAAGCTCCTGCTGTTCCACGTCCATCGCTACGCCACTCTTAAAGTGCCACATTAACGTGTGTGTTAGTGATGACTTTTTATCGCTTAATAAAGATAGAAACGAATTTGCTCCGGTCCGGGTTAGAGCAACTACGGGAAAACAAAAGGAGAAAGGAGGACCTGCACGAGACGTCGCAGCCGCTAACGCGCTCAACGTAGTATCTGCAATGAGGACATTTGGCCAATTTCATCAGCTTTGTGAGGTCTCGGAAAAGTTCAACATCGCTCGTACGACGCTTCCTTCTCCGTCGGGAAGACTTATTGGGGTTCTTCAAGCATACTATTAGGCTGGTGAAGGCCGATGAAACTGCCTCTGAGGTTGCTCCTTTGATTTTCTTCTGTGTTGGGACAGGTCATCAACGATGAATTTTTTATTTATTTTGAAATAGACATAACTGCAATTTATATGGTCCCTCATTATAAGAATTTGAACTCGGGACTGAGCATGCAAGCTACTAACCTGTGCCAACAATGGCTGTTAACGTACTGCATGGGATCTGTTACTTTCCTTGGGTTTACATAGAGAGCAACTTCCTTGTTTTCAATGAAGAGTTATCCACTTTTCGTAGAGCTGAAGAGGGCTAGTTGTTGCTAAAACTAGTGTATTTGTTGTTCAAAGGACAAGATTTCTCACTAAAGTGGGCATTTTTGGTTGCAAATGCACTTGGTCAGCAACAGACTTTCTCCAAGGGCAACATCATCCACAAAATTAGTGGGAAAAAGATGAGACTCCTTTTGCACAGTTTATGGGAGTTAATCAAGTATCTCAGAGCTCCTACATTCATCTTTTTGGACCAGTATTCGTCCGCGGCATACAAGATACAAACCACTAGTTGGCTTGAAGACGAAAATCGTCTCCAATGACCAGGAGAAGACACCGCTGCCTCCACAAGACTTAGAAGCCTCCAACCAAAAGAGCGCGCTAGAACAGAACCACGAGTAGGAGGGCATTGGATGAGGGGATTCTATTCTATCTTTTGTTTGGGGGGTGGGGGTGGTGGGGGGAGCGGGGGTGGAAGATATCTCTGCAAGGGAGAAGCCATATTCGCAGTGAACTACAAAAAGATGTGGTGTTGCAGTTTTCCCGCAGCACTGCAGAAGTATAGTTTCTGCAGACTGCTGGCATGAGGCCGAAACCATACCCCATACGGACTGAGATCCCGGTATTATCCAGTAACAAACATGAAGCAATTGCCGTATACCAACCAGGAACCGATCAAAGAAAACAGCTGCTATACATTGGAGATGATACTCGAGATATACATGGAATCTGGCCACACAGTAGATTTATAAAAACCTCACTCAAAGTGGCTCGGCCCTCGGCTACATATCTCCATACAAGAATGTACTGATAATAAAAAATAAAAGAGCCGGTACTAGGTGATCCAACCCAGCCCCACGTAACCCTGCGTCATAACATAACAGGTATCAGCCCTTGGCGCCAAATGATGGTTAATAGAACCTTGAACATTGATAAGTGCCATATTGCACCAAAGGCAATTGTAAATCAAGGCAACCTAAAAACTTTTTGAAACCAGTGACTGAACATTGCAGACAACAAATTTCTTGCCCAGTATATTTTGGATCTAAATGAGTCATGGGATGAAGCAAGGAGATATACTTAAAATCATCAACCTCCAAATTTTATCATCTTTTTCTTTTTCCGGTTCTGTACTTAGCGAGTACTGTATAACAAATGAAACTTTGTACCCTATAATTACCATGACTTTGCAAATTCATTTTATCAAGCAGCAGCCACAAAAGGAAGGGGGGCGGGGGGAGGCGCAGGAAAAAGCTAGCTGTTGGCAACGATACGTACCAGGGTTTCCCAAAGTTTCTGATGTTGGTAATGCAGGCAATGACATCTCTGCCATCATATGAGTATATATCAGTCTATGAAGTATCAAAATTACAGAGACATAAAACCGTATAAATAAGAAGAAACGTACATAGACTCTACATATTTTGCTCTTATCGAAGTAACTAGAACTAGTAACGATTTGATAAACATAACACTAACCAACTTACCAGGACCACAAAGAGACAAGGAGGAAATAGAGGGCGAGGAAGGCCAAGGAGCTGCTATATTATCACTCAAGTCACATGTAAAGCTGAATCCTGTTGAATTGTCAAATACCACATCGGCAGGCAAGCTTCGCAGCAAGCACCCTGGAAAAACAAAACAAAAGATAAATTCCAACTGCAAAAGATAATTTATAGATGAAGAGGAATATTGGACCACTGATGTTCTAGTTGATAGGGCTATCAACTGTGATGTTGCAAAATATACAAAGATGATATGACGGACCTTACTATCAATTTAGGTCTTATTGATCTTCCCCCTAATCTTAGAACTATGGGCATTCAAAACTTTTACACTTACTAAAGAAGAGACGTCAGCAAAATTCTAGATGTTGAAACGTGTTTGGCTTTGTATAAATAAAGGTAACTTCAGGGTTGAGCATGACCTAAGTTTATTCTCACTTGTTCAATTCACTTTTCCGCCACAAGGTGCTAGCAACTCTATGGCATTGAAAGGCATAAATTTTCTTATTTCTTAACGAAGAAGTGTTCACTTATAAATAAATAAAGTAACCAAAAAGTGCCCTTATGTATTACTGATTGTACTGATTGAGTAATAAAAGCGACAGATCGCCAGCCTTCCCTAAACAGACCTAAAACAAAAGCAGTACACATTAAACTTTTATCTGTGGCTAAATCAAGCAGCAATGGGGAACCTAAATTAACTGAAAGCAGGGATATATGAGGTACATGAAACTGCCAACTGTTTAATTTACTTGCGTGTAAAACATGAGATGGGATGGATGGTCTGGGGGCGGGGGGAAGCCACTGTGAATAAGGACGAAGTACAGTAAAAATAGCAGAAAGTACTAACCTTGTTGTCCATATGCTGCTCCAGTGCCGCGTTGCATATCCACAATAGCAGAAACAGACACCAGTTCAGACAGCAAAAGAGCAAATGTATAGTGCAAAGAATGAAATTACAACGTAAATTTACCTTGAAGGCTAAAATCCTTCAGATCAACATCACAAAGCCCATAAATATCTGTTATAACACCTCCTTTCTGTAGCATGGACCCGAACACGGTTGCACAGATTATGGCTTGTCTATTGGTAATTAACATTTGCTTTTGAATTCCGGCTATGTAAGTGTTTAACAAGCTGCAGCACGAAGGACCGGGAGCAGCTACGTTGCGGCATGCGTTAATTACTTCAGATGGTTGCTTAAAATCCAAAGGACAAACTGCATTGTTCAAGCCGTAAGTATTCCCAAATACCATTCTAACCAGTTTTTCAGATGAAGCTGTAGATGGAAGAAGAATGACCAAAATTTTGCAAGTGTATGTCTGTGGGTGTGGAGAGCCATAAAGGGATGCCTATTAGTTCATAATTGATGGGACGTGTTAAGGCTTTTATCTTTGTTTGAGACTGAAAATGATATTTAAAGACTTTCACACTTTACAGAGTCCATAGATTAACAACTGAACTGATTTCCCTTGTGTGCTTTAATGTTCAAAGGAATTAGTGTAGTCACTTATTGTTACTTAATTCATTGAGATGTATCACCTTTTAAATATACAAGACTTTTTTTTATCACTTCTAGCTTTCCTCAGCAGAATTATTTCTGTTAAAAACTTTTACCTTCTATATCAGTAGGACGTCACCAGACAGGCGCTGATGTTCATTTTATCTTGATAATTCAAGATGCTATACCCATTTACTTTTTGTTCCGTCAAAATTACAACCTCGGTTGTTGTACTAGCCAAGACAACTAGACTAGCATCCTAAGGTCATAGTATTCTCAAAAGATGGATACAATGCCTTTGCAGATAACTATTACAAATTTCCAATACAAAATGAGTGCATACACAAAAAGAATAAAGATGATAAGACTACATGTTCTGTCTAGAAATTAACTGAAAGCGATCAAACACACCTTATAAGTATAACAAAATTCAAGTAAAAAATAAGCGCATATGCGGAAGGGAAAAAAAAAAGACGATAAGACAGCATGTTCTTTGGTAAGGTACTAGCGCAATGAGATCAAGCACATTTCAAATATAAAATGAACGCATACGAAGAAGAAGAAAATAGATGATACGACTGCATGTTCTTTCTTAGGTGGTACTGAAATGAAATCAAGCACACCTTATTAATTATTGTAAGGAAAAATAACAGAGATGCAACTCAAGTAAGCTTTATGTTTTAACCTCTTGCGGTCAACAGAAGAACCTCACAATTCAACACTGAAGTTTGTATAATGTGAAAGTGGGAGAGTGCGAGAGGGTTCAACGATAAGTCGATTTGAAAAGTTCAAAATATACGAAAAAGCAGAAAAGGTCTATTGCTTCATGGCATATGACAATTCAGTAAATTGTGAATAGCTCGCTACAGGTTTTGTAGAAAAAACATAAGATTCTTATAAGATGCAAAAAAGAAACTAATAATGAAAGAAAAAAGAGGATGAAATAGTCAACATAGAGATGGACAGAGACAGAGTGTGAGGCCTTGATATTTTGTACTGAGGTTGCTTATAAAGAACTTCAAGAGTAGATTCATGATGGACAATAAGGGCAGTATGCTGAAGGCTTCGTTAACGGAAAAGGTTGGAGTTGGCCTGATATTAAACTTTTGCGAGTAACTGCATCCAGGAAAGTAGTGTCTTGAAATTTTGCACAATAACATTAGGAGCTAATAATAACAGCCAAAGGTCGAGGTAAGGTTTTCTTGCCAAAATAGAAGTTTTACTGGGACAAGAAACCCCACGCATCCTAGCAAGTATGGAAAAGCTACATTACATGGACTCTTCAAATACGTGAAGTACCCGTGCCGGACACTCGACGCTTGGACATGGGTATGCTATGTGTGTTCGACACACCTCACAGGATATATGCCACTAAGAACACCATCTTAAAGTGTTTCTTTTAATTCGTTATTGCTTTGAGATGAGATAAGATGTCAATTAAAACGTCACACAAAACACCATCTTATGCAATAATTTCAAAATTGCAATAGGATAGATTATTTTGCCGTGTCCCCTGCCTTGGGTTTTGAAAATTAGACGAACCCAACAGCTGGACACGTATCCAACTTGGACACTCGTACCGAGTCCTTGTAACATAGTGGAGATGAAAAGATTAAAAGCCTATCGTCCACTAATTTCAAGGCTTCATCCTTGCAGAAATTAAACCATGTATAAAGCACAAAGCCAGATCATAACTCCATTGGACTGAAGTAATTGGATAGCATTTGCACAGACTATTGTCGTTCTCCAACGAGTCTAATATGGAAAATCCGAACTTTTTGACTAAGAATATTCAAGAACTGAGAAAAATTTGAAAAGAAAAATAGACACTGAATTCATTATTTCACCTGCTTTGTACCGAGATTAAGCTGCCTATTTAACTAGGTCATCTTTGTCCTTCTCAGCCAGTGGCTGTGTTTGGGGTTGGTTACTATGATACAACATTTTGTCATATCTCTTCTTGTTATGAGTTGCATATCATTGCCACCATAAACAATTTCTCTATATTATAAATAGACTGAGGAATAGCAAGAAAAGAGACTTCGGATCTCTTTGGTTTTTCCACTCTGCTCCACATCTTCTGTTACTGTAGTTTCATCTGTATTCTTTTTTCAGAGTGCATAGGTAATGTATACAGATTGAGAGGATTCTTTGCTGCATAGTGACACCCCCTTAATCCTTGTATCTTCTGAGCGGAAAACTGTAAGTAGGGCAGAACGAGGCATATCTACTCTATGGTAAGAGCACCCTTTCGTACCTCAATCGTTTATTCAACAAGTTTTCCAGAACGAAAGCTAACTATTTTATGGTTTATATTTTGATGTCATCTACGTATGTAATATTTAATTTAAACAAATAACAGTATGGGTCATGAGATATTCAAGTAGGATTCAGGAAAAGGAAGTAAATGGACGATTGAGGCATGCAAGGATGTGCTTCCCTTAGATGAAATACACGCCCCTTGCGCAATATTGGGAGTCGGTATCTGATCCAAAGATACAACAATGGTTAAACAGAAGATGATGTAAAGTAGAATGGAGAAAACTAAGAGAGAGGTAGTTGCTTTTGTCGCTATTCCTTAGCCATTTGTGGTACTTCAAATAACAAGGTATGCAACTAATTGAGAAAAGAAATAGGATAAACATGGTTCCAAGGAGATAAAATGGAAACAACCCCAAAGCCACCCATGTCTGAAAAGAAAAAGGACACCAAGTACTTATCAAAAAGGAATAAGATGGCCAAGTGAGATAAACAGTTTACTCTATGAACAGGGGGGGTTAAATACAACTTGGAAATCTATTTCGTTTCAGTTTTTCTAACAAAAACTTCCAAATTACCATAACCTGCTAGAAGACCTTTATTTGGGCCAATACTGTTGCACAGAAATTACTGAAATTCCCTTGTAACATAAAATTGTTACAGCAAACTTAGATATATATGCCGCACTAACAACTGGTGTCTTCGTAATTGTTTTGAAAGGACTAATGGTCTTAGAGCTTTACAAATAAAAAAAATCTAGAGATTCAATTCCTCTCGACTTTACTTGAAGGTTACCTACCAATGTCTGGATCAAGAAGAAATTAGAGGGTGGAGTAAAATTTGAACTTAGGAATTACACAACTCCAAAATACAAGTCATGGACCACAACTATTGCACATTTTATAGTGGAAAACCCAAATACACCCAATTTTCAGAGCATGAGAAACAAAAGATCTACCAGCAGCAATCAAACTTGAAATAAGCACAAGAAAACGTCTTTCAAACGAAAGAAAGAGTACATCCTGCTAACAGGATCTTGTCAAAGTTAGCAGTCGAAGGCGTATATAAAGTTCCTCGCGAATTAAAAATTCACAAGTAGTTTGCAGTAAAAGAGCAGTCAGTACCTCTGTTCACTTTGCATGCAGATAATATCCGAAAAGCCGTGTTTGCAGCATCTGATGAAAGTTTCCTGGAAATCCACGAATACACCACACCTTTACAATCATTAAGAACATCAATACTAATAGGCTGTCCAGCTGTATTCTTATTGTCACTCATCAGGAACTGTGACACTGAGATCTCAAGTGCAGCGTCCTTAATGGCAGGCTGGCACACTGGCCTGCAGCACTCCTTAAGAGGATCCACCGTACTGCAAGCCTCCAATAATTTGCTTGTGTTCACTTTTCTTTCAAAGGTCATTATGTCCTTCACAGGACAGGACCCAGCAGTGAGATTCGATGACTTGACAGAACATATAGTTGGTATTGAACTGTTTGCCCCTCTGCTGCCTAATATATTAATAATATCTTTGAAACAATCATCAGCCACCACATTTTGCAGAACTAAATTATCAGAACTCAGGCTGTAGTAACCCTGGAATATGTGAAGAAAACTACTAAACTGAGGGCAACAAACGACATTTCCTACAAGTGCCGCTAAAGGTTGAGAACAATCAGAAGCTGTTTTGTCCATGATACTTGAAATAGCAGAGAAATTGACAGGACATCTTCCGGTCAGTACTGGAATATACGTAGTTGGAAAGGAAGGATACATTGGTGGTAAACTCTCCAAAGGAAAAGGGTTATGTGGAATAACGGCAGGTGAAATTTGAAATGGTTCAAAAATGCTGCTACTAGGATGACTAGCTAGCATAGACATTGAAGAAAAGCGACTTGGCCCAAGTGGAACTTGCAGAGCCATTAAATCTTGGAAACCAGACAACCAGAAGGCAAGAAACAGAAATTGATGGCACACTGTACCTGCAATTAAATGTGAACCTGCCGTCAGAATTCAAAGATAATTCACTGTAAGGACTATCATTTCAAGATGAACAATATAGATGGGCACAGGCACATAGAAAACTGAGTCGGTGAAAGACGCCAGAATTTAATAGATAAGTAGCATATATGAGTCGCAGCAAGCAAGCATCCGTGTCTATCCGTATGAGAGTTGGGGGGAGCAGAGAGAGCAATGCTGAAACAGTTGTATGCCACTTGTTCTCAAAGAATCAATTAACAACATTACAAGAACCAATAATGCGTCTCTGTACATAGATATGCTTTTATGATTCAATATGTATCCTTTGGGAATATACCTAGTTAGATATCAGATTCCCAATCTTTGGATAAATTAAGATGCCAAGCCAATAGTTAAGATATATAACTACTTAAATAATAGAGTCAAAGCTAGGAGAACACTAATTGTATCTCTCATAAATCAAATGTGATCATCTTTCTCTCTTCCACATAAACAAGTCCCATCAAAAACAAATCCCAGAGATGTCTCCTAAATCAAATCCACATGATGTGGCCAGTCACTATGATCGTCTCTCTATCTCTTAAATCGAAGAGTTTCTACTAACTCAAAAAATTCATAATACTCTGTCTGCACTTTGTCATAGAAATAAGCTTTTTTAACCTACCCGTCTCTCCCTTAGTTTTTCAACATTGGCAAACACTAAAGATTGATGATCTATTACTCTTTTCTCGGTAGCCACTATTTCCAGATTCAAATGACATACTGCGCTTCCTCTTTTCAGGACTAATTCATGCTTACATGCCAACGAAAGCATCAAAATATTGCCGAGGTTATTGAAGGACATACCAGTATTCACATTTTGTCTTTTTTTTTCCCGTAGAAACTGTGCATTTGCACCGAGTAAGAGCTTCTCCAGGAACACAATTTCAAATGTTGTTCATTATAACCTCTTGAGCTCTAACTGATGGTTGTTGGCTCTGAATCACAGAAAACAATTTGGTACCGGGTAAAAATGTAACGCAGACTTAAGGAGGTGGATAATTGCTTCTAGGGTTCTTAAAAACAAGATAGGGCTAATATCCAGAAAGTCAGAAGTTCTATAATATTAAAATCATATTCTTCTGCAGCCTTAACTGGCAAAAAGACCATAACAGCCTAAAGACTGCTTTACCAATACGTCCATACAACAGAATTACAAAAGGACTCGGAGGACTCAGAAAGTATAGGCTCAGCAGGCCCGAGCAACTTTGCTTACGATTCTTATATGCTGCGTCAATCTGCCCGAGTTAAAAAGACTCTGCTTTAACTAGAAGGCCTTGAGAAATACGCGTACAATCTTTTTCAGCTTATCCTCGGGAACATGATCTTCCTCAGTTTGTCCACAGCAATGCATTTCACTAAGAACCACCTATACAGGTTCCTCTTTTAGATGAATTTCCCTTGCTTTTGTTTCTTTGTTTCTTCCTTTTTTTTTTTTTTTTGGTTTGGTTTTTGTTTTTGGGTGCAAAAGAGAACGAACAAAGACTAGGACCCGATTTCTTTTGCTCAATGACCAGCCCGAGCATCTGAGCTAAAGTATAGCAGAGAATTTCTGGGGGAGCTTTAATCACTTGGAAACCAACTTTTCCTGCTTTGACTATTTCATTGGTTTATCAGCACACAAGTTTACTTCTCTCCAAATGGACGCAGAACGACATTCCTAATGTTATATAAGCAGGTCTCACATTCAAGGAAATCAGGAAACATTATCATTAGGATCACAGGGCACATTTTTCTGCCTCAAGCGCTTGCAAATTGCAGCAGATCAGATCCAACAATAAACTTTTGATGCCCTTATTGCCTGGGCACATAAACCTTGCCAGATGGCCCAAATCTCTACCAAGGGGCTGTTAGAGGTATCTTATTCTTATACTGTATAAAACAAACTAGCCAATGGCAATAGTCGTTTATACAAATAGCATCAGTAGTTCAGTACACATCCAATACATAGACTGCCATCTTGGAAGATCGTCAAACAACTCATCCAAAGTTGTCAAAGACTAGTCAAACCCCTACCACGCGTACAAGTCTGCAACATTAAATAGTGGGCTGACTTGTACGTCATTTGACAGCTCTAAAACAAAAGCATTCAGGCTAATTTGCTTCAAAATTTTGCAGGGGCCAACCTCTTTCCAATTTAGCTTGTGCTAGGTTGCCGTTGAAATCTTTATCGCCTCGCATGCGCAACTAGCACCCTCCTTGAGTCCTTTGAAACTACGATATTGATTTGCTGTAGCGGCATAAGATTCCTAGATTGCTTTGATGGCCATTCTTACTTACAACCTTATACATGTTCAGCAAAAGCCTCTTGTTCCTCACCAACACAAGCCTCTATGGGTATGGGGGCATAAATTAAGAACATGTTTAGGATTGAGCCCATGTACAGTTTCGAACAAATCTTGCTTGTCGTCCTGTTGATCTCGAGATAATAGAATCACAACCTTTTACTTGAAATCCAACGAGGCATCGTAGCATCTGATCAGTTGATAGATAGATTCATGCAAGAATTAATGTAAGAGATGTCTGCAGCAACGCTCTAAGACTCCAGGACGAAATTGATGTAGGAGCATCTCAGAAGCATAGCATAGCTGCCTCAGTCCGCTGTGCCAGTACTTTGTTATTTTTAAGTTGCTTCTTAGTAAATTAGGTTTCTAGATTGTTCCGGTGGTTTTGTTGCCGTAATGAAAGTATTTGCTTACGTGATGGTAGCATAGTCTTTCTTCTGTTTAGGGCAAGGAAGGGTGATTCCCATTATAAATGCAGAAAGAGAAGTATCAATGGACGCAATTATGGCTCACAGTCAGCAGAAATATGAATTTTGCAAAGTAAAAGATTTGAATGATATATTTTGCAAAGTTGGTAACATACCTTTATGATGAGTATGAGCCTTTACACAATCCATAGATCCACTAACCCTTTGGCGACATGTAGATTCGCAAAAGAAGCCCCTAAGATGGCCGCTGGTATGCCCAAAAGCAGATCTCGTTAACATACAAAAATCTGTACCAATTCAACCTTATCTCTAGTCATTTCGGGGGAGGGGGGTATCTGGTAACACAAAATACTCACAGAAAATGCGATAGCAGCAATATAATATGCTTCCCTCTGCTCTGAATCTCACACCGTGAAGGCGCAACTCTTTTTCTTTTCATAAGTAAAGGTGTAACCGGGATGGCTAGTTGCCTCTAAAAGTCTTAACAGCAAGATATGAGCATAATATTAGCCCCGTGAAGAAAATGTGAATCTGGAATGTTGCAATCGTGGTTTATAAGGCTTGTTCTGCTCTTTATTGTCAGTCAGGTCACTTAATGGATAGAACTCATGGCAACAAGATGGACTTGCATAAGCAACACAAAGACTGAGCTTGGTTGTAATTCCACTCCTAGCGAGTTTGCTCAGTGTAATTAGCTATATAAACGAGTAAAGTGCCCCCATAAAAGGACATCCGAACGAAATTTAGGGATGGAGTCGAAACACACAAAGCCATTTATAACAAGGCCTACGAACAGCGTGCTTCAGAAAGTTTATGCATTAAACATACACCTTCGTGGAAAAGGTAAAACATAAAGTAAAAAGTCGAAACCCCTGATTCGTTTCACACTAATCAAAACACTTGCAAGTTCAGTTATGCACATATACAAAAGGAGAATCTCACCACTGATACTTCAATCTATTCGCACAATAACAGCTAAATAAACCCTAGAAGGACAAATATGTGGGTAAGTGTGTGTGTGTGTGTGTGTGTGCGTGTGTGTGTGAGTGTGTGTGTGTGTGTGTGTGTGAGTGTGAGAGAGAGAATGTGTGTGTGTGAGTGATTTTCACATGAGATAGGGCATTTCGAAGAACGAGGGATCACATACTTACAGCTGGCGTTCTGGCTTGAAAAATTGACTGTCCGAACCGGTTGGACCGCCGACCAATTCCGTCCGGTTCAGTTCCACAGGAGGCGCAGCGGGTCCATGGTGGAGCTAACAGCGGCGGCGACGGCGGCTGATCGCGGCGGATAAGCGGCAGCGGCGGTTGCCACAAAATGCATCTAGTGGAGGTAGTGTGGGGGTGGGGTTAGCTGGAGATGACGATGACGACGGTGAGAAGCAAAAAAATACCCAAAAAGTGGGGTATTAGGCTGTGTTTGGTTGCAGGACTTTTCCACTTTTCTAGGTTTGAGCTTTTTGCCTGTGCGAATGGCAATCCCGTAAAGTTGCCTTCCGAACAGAAATCCTGGTGGACGGATAAAAGGTGGGAGAGTGGAGCTTCCATCCGAGTGGTGGGGCTTCACTCGGGGGCACCCGCTCCCCGAGGGCCCATCAGACCCCCTGACGCTGAGTTTGACCCTGTGGGTGGGTCAGCTCCTGTAGTGGGATGCAGCAAACCGAGTCCTGTCACACCCAAAGTTGTTTTGGGTTTCGCATCTGGTCATTTAAAGCCTGTCTCATTTTGTTCCTCGTATAGATTAGGTGTGCGAGAACAACAAACTGTACCAGAGAGAGAAGCAGAACTGTTACGTAACTGTATTCAACGGTTTCGGAGACTATTAGTACCAAATCATATAATGCTTTTTTAAGACTTACGACATGCATCGAGTATAGGACTTTTTGTCACAATTCATCAAACTGAGCCGATTTGTTACAGAACTGATCGGTCATTAAATACATACACGAGTGAGTTATTATTTTCTTTTGAAATATAAGCGATTATTAAATCCAACCAAGAGGATTTACGCCAGATGGTATAGATTTCATCTATGACTTGGATTCTTGTACATTTTAGCATCACTAAGAATATTACCAATAGTTTGGCCAATACTACGCTCCCTCGCTAACCATTTTGGAGCGACTTTGCCAGTTCTGTCGGTCTTTAAGTATATATCAGGTTATGAAATATTGGACTCTATAAGCATTCCCTGATCGATCATTTTTTCAATCGTTGCAAAATCCTTAAATACGTTAACTCTGAGTTTTGGACCAGCAAATTATCTTCCATAGGTTCAAAGAAAGCACGAGATTTGGAAAAGAAAGCACCTTAAACCAAAAGAAGAATACACTATTAATGTCACGGGAGATAACACGAAGAATCGAGAGCTACTTGGATACCTAAAAGTTTAAGCTAATAAGACTTGGTTCCAACACACGTCCAAATCCTGAACATGTGCTGGGCAAAGGAGCTAGTATTGCGCAGAGGAGTTATGTTTCTTTTTTGACTTTAGAGGGAGATCTTAGAATAGACATTTTTTCACGCAGAAACAAAAACAAGAGCTTGAATATTAGATCCATCAAGGTGAGTTACTTAATGATACTTTTATTGTTTTAGTGTAAAAGATTTTAGTTATAGGTATAAAAGATTAAAAAAAACAAAAGAAGCCTGCTCTTTCCCCTTACTAGACAACTAAGAGGCAGTTTGGGATTGATTTTTAAAACTAGATTTTTATTAAATCAGAATCAGTTCCTAAAATCAACTTTAATCCATTTTAAGCATAATAGATTGAAAGTTGTTGAAGATGTTTAGATAAAATGGTATTAAAGTAGGTTTAGTGTAGTAAAATTATCATATAGTGTATTCAAACTGAAATTAAGCATTCAATGATGTTTATATGTAAGGATATTTTGGTATATTGTTTGATCAAATCTGATTTTCCAAAACTGATTAAATCTTAATCCAAGAAAATGAGGATTATGGATTTAATCAGTTTTGAGCACATTGGAGCAGATTTAATCAGTTTACTTTTTTTTTTGCCAAACACTTCAAAAGCTGATTTAATCTAGATTTAATCAGCTTTGACCAATCTCGAATCAATCTCAAACACCCTCTAAACAATTTCAGCTGAATGTGTTCCGGATTCTGTTCAAGCATGACTTTAATATAATTAGAAGTTAGGCTCACATACTTATAATTACTTTTAATTTCAATATAATTGTAATAAATTTATTTATTCCTCCCAGAAAATAATCCAATTACTGGTTTGAAAGTGATGGTGCCGGAAATGGTTCGATGATACGTGGAGGTGCCACAAAGGATGCGGTCTGAGTTGGCTTCCAGGTAGGCAACGTGGGAGACAGCAAGGACGGCGCAAGGGCCGAGGACAAGGCTCCCCAGACAGGTCGTGAGGGGTGGCAGTGCTGCGCAGGCAAGGTGACGATGAACAGGACCGACAGTCTGCAGTCCGTAATGAGGGTATGGCGTCCAGGGTCCGTAGACGGGAGTTCAAGTATATTTCTCTCACTAGAATTCCAGAGAGAATGTTTCCTTTAGAGAGAGAAAGTGAAAAGTCCAAATGAGAATCCGATCCTTGAAAAAGCTCCAAAGTCCACTATTTATAGGCAAAAATGTGCATGTGTCATAAGTTGACATGTGTCGCCCCCTGGGAACGACACGTCACCAGGGGGCCAACGCACTGACCCTTCGTTGGACTGCCGGTTCCTAAGTTCGTGCTGCCCTGCCCTTGCAACACCTCTCTGCCTGTCTGAGGAGACTGATCATGCCGCGGTAGCATGGTCAGAGTAGCCCGTTGCCCCAGCCTCCAGTCCAAGCCCTTACTGAATCCCACGGTCCTGGCAGCGGTGGGGAAGACCCGACGCCCAGCTGCCAGGTGGACTAGGCAAGATGCCCTTCCGAAGACCTGCTCCCATCTCGGAGTGACCCGGGGGTCATAGTCCTTAGGGGTGCCGACGCGAGCCCCCAGTGCCAGAGCACGTAGGCCAGTCACGCAGGCACCCCGGCGGAGAAAGTGTCCTGGCGGAGTAGCCTGTCCCGTGAGCATATAACATGATTGCAGCGCATGGGGCGCGGTTGAGTGCGGGCGACGAGGGTCGCAGAGTGATCTCCGAGCGACGAGGGTCGTTGTGTGGATGGCGCGCGACCGTGAGCGACGGTTGTCATGGCGACAGAGCGGCCACAAGTGACGGTCATCGAGACTACGGGCGACGGTCATCGCGACGAAGGGGCACGGCCGAGAGCGACGGTTGTCGCGACTATGGCGGAGTGCGGCCGCGAGCGACGGTCGTCGTGACAATGTGGTGGGGTCAACGGTGACGGCGTCGGTGTTCAAGGCAGGTGGCCGACCCCCATGGGGTGGCCGACCCCCAAGGGAGGCCGACGCTTGGGGGAGGCCGAGCCTAGAGGGAGGCCGACCCCCCGAGGGTGGCCGACCCCCAAGGGTGGCCGACCCCTTGGGGGAGGCCGACCCTAGAGGGAGGCCGACCCCCCGAGGGTGGCCGACCCCTCGGGGTGGCCGAGGGTGGCCGACCCCTTGGGGGAGGCCGACCCTAGAGGGAGGCCGACCCCCCGAGGGTGGCCGACCCCAAAGGGAGGCCGACCCTTGGGGGAGGCCGACCCTAGAGGGAGGCCGACCCCTTGGGGTGGCCGACCCCTTGGGGTGGAAGGCACGCCGAAGTCGCTTCACGAATGGTTCACGTGACTTGAGCATGCGTTGCTTTGACCGGCCCTCGAGCGTTGAAAAGTTGACCGCTGACTGGGTGATGTGTCGTGCAACGTGGGTCCCTTGGCGGGTCTTGGGGTGTGACCAGAATAGGGTATGAACAGAAAGTATATTCTTGTAACTTAATTTGTAGATAGATTCAATTCTCCAGATTAACTTAAAGGGAGCTGATCTGTCGATAACGTTAGCAAAATAGGAGAAGTTGTCAGTGCGATCTGACCGTCCATGCGCGATCTGTGGATGACCCAGATCTTTTTTTTTTTTGATTTTTTTAAAGTCCGTCTGCTACATAATGTAGAGGTGATTTTTTTGACAAAAATATCCTGTAGTTTAAAAAGAGCCCATCCGTTACATTATGTGACGGACAAATCTTTTTAGTCTTTTTTCTCTCTCCCCTCTCCCTCATTAATGTTCTGAGATTGTATCATTTCTCTCTCCTTTCTCTTAGCGGACAAATCCTTTTTGGCTTTTTTCATTTTCTCTCTCCTTTCCCTCATTAATGTTATGACATTCTTTCATTTCTCTCTCCTCCCTCTCGTCATTTTTTCTCTTTCTCTCTCATTCTCTTATTTATTTTTTTAACTCTCTCTCTCTCTCTTTCTCTTTTCTTTCTTCCTCAAAAGTAGAACCCCGTTTGAAGGACTTGCTAAAGAAAAAAAAGGAAGGCCTAGAACAACCACTAACACAAGACGAAGAGAATAAATAAATTAAACTAGGTGAAGTTCGAGTCCAAGTCAGGAGAAGGATGAAACCACACGGGTTCAAACCATGCAACACTTGTGTAGCTGGGGCAACTCTTGGCCTTGAAAATTACAGTCTACGAAGCTACAAAACTTATGCCACTGAAATGTCATACCATTTTCAGCGCCGTCTTGTGCGATACACCAAGCATGTATATTGAAAGAATCAACCTTCAAGCCATCACTGGGCTGTAAAATCATTTTCTCGAAAAAAAAAGAGCGAAAACTGAATTCCCACATAATGAGGTCACTGATTTTTAGCGCTCCGTTTGGAACTAATTCTAGTAGGATTTGAATTTCAGATTTGGAATTGGATTTGGAATTCAATTAACTTTTTTTTTGTTTGGACGAAAGGGAATTCAAATTACAGAATTCCAATTTTGTGTTTAGAGAATAGAGGAAAGGGAAAGATAATAAATTTTTAAACAATTATATTCTTCACTTACGATAAAAAATAAATTACGATAAGTGATTTCAAGTGTGCTAGTATTACCACATAGTGGTGGTGATGGTGGTGATAGTGTCGGCACTGCACGAGGTAGCAACACCGACAGTGGAAGCGGTAGGGTGGTCAAGTGATGGTAATGATGGTGAAATCTAAAAAGATAACCCTAGAGAGAGGGGGTGAATAGGATTTTAAGACTACTTAAAAAATTAACAAGCAAAAACAAACTAACTTAGAAAAATAAGAATAGCACTTAAACAACAAACCTCAAATACAATATCTCAAGTAAGTAAACAAGCCAATCTCAACAAAATATAAAACGATAATGTAAAGAGAGAAGGGTTTAAAGATACTTGACAAGGAGATTTAAACGGTTCGGCTTGACATACCCTCAAGCCTACGTCCACCCCTTCAAGGAAGTCCCTTGAAAGGCCCTAGAATCCACTAGTATGATCTTTCTTACGGGTCAAGATCGAACTTCTTACAATCTTTTGATGCTATGCTCACATCAAGAACAAGCTTTGACAATTCCAAAGCTCCAAAGCTTGACAAACCCAAGCATTGATACAAGAAACTTTAGATGAAGAAATGTGTACAAGATTTCATTCTCAAGAAGTAGATGAGTACAACTTTAAGCTCTAGAGTAAGAGAGATGAGTGTATGATGACTTATGAAAGTGTATATCTCTCAAATATAAGCTCACAATAAATGCTCACTTGAAATGGATGAGAAAACCAATGAAAACCATGAGAGATTGAACAATTGCTTTGATCCTTGAGAATATGAAAGATAAGAAAGCTTTGAATGCAATTGATGAATCAAAACTATGCCCAAGATAAGTATTTATAGAGGTGGGAATGAATATGACCGTTGGGAATTAGGTGAAGCATTAAATGCGCCAAACGGTAAATACAGTCAACTGCAATGTGCCATTACAGTCGACTGTAATCTCAAAAGTAACCGTTAGAAATTCAAATTTTCAACTTGCAGTCGACTGTATTCCAATACAGTCGACTGTAATAGGCTACTGGAAGTATTGCAGTCGACTGCATTGGAATGCAGTTAACTGTAATACCTCACTGCCCAACATGCAGTCGGCTGCATTCCAATGTAGTCGACTGCATTCCAGAAAATGCAATTTTCTTATTTGCAAAGAATGAAAAACTTTTATGCATGCAAGGAAAACCTATGAACAAGTTCTAGGTTACAGCCATCGAAGCGATCATCTCTCTATGTCTAGTTACAAAGAATGAAAATTAAGCATTGTAAAATTTCAATCGACGAATTCCTTCTTTGATGTGTTCCGTTGAGAGTCTTTGAATGATTTGCTCGTCTAATAGTCTGTTTGCATGAGTATGAGATTGTACCTATTGCTTCATCAACTGAATGCATGTTAGACAACATAATCGTTAATGTTAGTTATCATCAAAATTAAATATAATCCTAGGTTAAATAACCGTAGGGTTATCAGATGGTAGTGGTGGTATTGAGGTGTAATAAGGTGTAACTGGTGGTCGTCAACTGAAACCAATAGTGATGCCGATAGCAGTAGTGGTGGCAATAATGGTGGCGACGGCGGTGGCAATAGTGATGTTGGTAGCGGTGGTGGCAGGTGGTGGCGGTGATGGTGGTTGTGGCAACAGTGATGATGGTGATGGCATCGGCAATAATGATGGTGGCAGTAGTGGTGGTGGCGACGGTGGTGACAATAGTGGTGGTAGTGGTGATGGTGGTGGTGGTGGTAGTGATGGCGACGTGGTGGTGGTATTATTGGTGGCTATGGTGATTGTGGCTGTGGAGACGATAGTGGTGGTGGTGACAATAGTGGTGGTGGTAGTAGTGGTGGTGACGGTGATGGGGTGACGGTGATAGTTGTGGCAGTACTAGCAGTGCAAGTGGTGGCGGCAGTTGTGGTGCTGACGATGGTGGTAATTATGGTAGTACTGGCGATGATGACAGTGGCGGTGGTGGTGGCTGTAGTGGTGGGGAATGGAGTAGCGGTGGTGGTGGAGGTGGCAGTGTGGTGGTGGTGACAGTAGTGATAGCGGCGGTGGTAGTTGGGGCAGTACTAGCGGTGTTGATGGTGGCGGTAGTGGTGACGACAGTGGTGACGGTGGTGGTGGTAGTGGTGGCAGTAAAGGTGGTAGTAAAGGTGCTAGTAATGGTGTCAGTGGTAGTGGTAGTAGTGGTGCCGTTGGTGGTAGTAAAAGTGATGTGGCGGTAGTGGCAATGAAGATGGTGGTGGTGGGTTCAGTGTTGGAGAGATCCTAAAAAAATGGTAAGATAGGTAAATAATTACTTTTAGGGCTAATTACACATATGTCCCTGAGGTTTGGGGGTAATTACACGCGAGGATACAAAGTTTCAAAATGTAACATACGTGACCAAAAACGTTAAAACAAGTAACACTTTTGTCCAACCGTTAGTATTCCGTAAAAAAAGTGTAATTTTCGTCATTACGTATTTTAAAAATGGCAATACTACCCCTGTACAGTATATCGTGAATAATTTGATATCCTAATTTTCTCTCTCCACAATTTAAACCTTAAATCTGAAGTCACCGCCAGCAGCCCCCCTCCCCCGCCCCATGCCGCCAGCAGCCCCCATCGCCTCACTATCCTGCAGAACCACCCCACCACGCCGGCAAGCCCCTTGTCAAACCCAAGCTGCCGAGACGCCTCCGGCAAGCGCCTTGGCAAACCCACACCGCCGGCAGTCCGCCTCGCCCCACCGTCCGGCAGACTTGCCTCACCACGCCTGCAAGCCCTTGGTGAGGGAGGGATGAAGACTGGATGGGAAGGAGACAGATTTGGCCATTGCAACGATGGCGATCGCACCGGTGGGTGCGATGGTGCAAGCCCATCGTGGTGGTGATGGCGCTGCCTTGTTGGTGCTCACGGTGGCACGCATCTCGAAGCAGGAGTCTGGTGTCGCAATGTAGCTCGGCGATGCTTGCGATCTCGAACGGTGCGGGGTACGGAGGTAGGTCACGGCGGTGATGGTGGCGACCAGTATGGTGATAGGCAGATCGGGAGTGAGACCGCGATCTTGCGACGCCGGTGCCTCGCCGGAGGGCCGGCTACTGCACTAACGGTGATCGGTTGTCGCCGGGGAAAAGGGTTGTGGGCATGACGGGGTGGGCGGGTGACGGGGAAGGGGGAGGCAGACTGCGTGGGGGCGGGGGGGGGGTGTGGGGGCTGGGTGTGGGAAGAAGAAGAGGCAGACGGCATGGGGGTGCGGGGGGTGGGGGTGCTAGGTGTGGGGAGAGGAAGGATAAATAGTAAATTAAGTGGGTAATTTATTTTAAAGTCAGGGGTAATCAAGTCTTTTTGTCAAAACCGTTAAGTATTTTTGTATTCCGTTTGTCAATGGACATAAGTGTTACATTTTGAAACTTTGTGTCCTCGCGTGTAATTATCCCCAAACCTCAGGAATATATGTGTAATTAGCCCTTACTTTTAATTCAAGTAAATCGAAATCTCATGAAATCCCACCATTTTTCATCAGATTTCACATTATAGAAACAAATCCAGTCAAATCCTATAAAATCCAATTCCAATTCATTTTTTTAATGTTCCAAACAACAAAATTTGAGGATTTGAAATAAAATCTCATCAATTCTATGGTTCCAAACATACTCTAAGGGTTCCTTCAAATCAATTTCACAGCAAACACCGTCGTGAATGCACAGCTTCACTTGGTCACCCTGCAATCTAGCATATGATACAATTGTATAGTTGTAGCATTCTCTCGTACCCTTGGGGTTCTACTTTTGAGGAAGAAGGAGAAGAGAGATGAGATAGGAAAAAAGTGTCAGAAAATTAATAAGAGAATGAGAGAGAAAAAGAAAAAATGATGAGAGAGAGGAGAGAGAAATGAAAAAATATCATAACATTAATGAGGGAAAGGAGATAGAAAGAGAAAAAAGTAAAAAAGATTTGTCCGGACAAGAGAAAGGAGAGAGAAATGATAGAATCTTAGAACATTAACGAGGGAAAGGAGAGAGAGAGAAAAAAAAAGTTAAAAAGATTTGTCCGCTACATAATGTAGCGGATGGATGTTCCTTTTATACTGTAAGATATTTTTATCAAAAAATCGTTCGCTACATTATGTAACAGATGGACTTAAAAAAAAAAGTAAAAAAAAGATCTGGACCGTCCACAGATCGCGCTGACAATTTCTTTTATTTTACTAACGCTATCAACGGATCAGCTCCCTAACTTAAAAAAAAAAAATAGCCCTAACCACCGTCTAAAGGGCCACAAGCTTTATTCGTTCCTCGATAAGTTTCAATTACGAGGCGTTTTTTTGTTTGATACAAACCGCTTAACAGAACCACCACCGTCGTATCACCGCCACGACGAGGTTTCCGCCCTTCGCTACTCCTTGGAGACCATAAACTTTTCCCACCCCTCCTTTTAAAGTTAAGCGTAGAAGAGACTTACTCGTCCAACCACAATAAATTTGCAGCAGCCACCGATGGCTGCAGCATTTCAGGTCATTACACTAGACCAGGGTTTTAAAAAACGGCCGTTACGTATCGTAACGGCCGATTCGTAACGAATTTTCAGGGATCCGATACCGTTATACACCGATATATTGGTACTTACACAACATCGAATCGGCCGATAGCTTTACACGCTCCGCCACCGTTACACGTGCCGCGACCGTTACGTATCCAAATTCTGCGATTTAAAACCATGCACCGGACATATATGAAGTCAACTGATCGGTTATTCCGTTTATCAGGTCATCTCTCTTTTGGGTACTGTAAAATCTTTCCAATTTTAGGTGGTTGAAGAAAATGTGAGAGAACAGAGAATTCAGTGCTTAATCTGGAGACAAAATGTGGTTTGTGGGCGTACCGAGTGTTTACCGCAGGAACTTGCTAAACTCTACGTTACTCCAACGCCTGTATTCAATGGCTGCTCTTGCAGGTAAGCTTTTGCTAGCTTTCCGTGAGATCTTGTGTGATAATGTGTTACTTGGAATTCGATATCAAGTCTACTTTGATCACTAAGAGGGTTATCAAGGACAATTACATTAGTCCTTCCAATGTATAATTCTTGTCCCTCTTTGAAACGATTGAACCGAACCGAGATGGTACTGTCATAGTCAAAGTATGGTACTACCCTTAGTGTGCTCAAATCCAATCTAAGAATTCGAAGAAAGACAAATGGGAGTAATTTTTTGAAAAGGAGGGATTATGTGGCTTAAGCTACAGCGAAGAAAATTTCTTCAACAAAATGAACTTCTGTAGTAAGATTACTACTCTTTGGCTTATTTATAATTCACTCTTCATTGTTTGTAATAGGGAGACCTTTCGAAACATATCAAGGTCTTAGGTTTTATTATTGCTCTCTGGAAGAAGTTCATGTCGACAAGAAGAATGATTTTGGCAAATTCACTCTGGCTAAAAGCTTAGCAGGCTTGGTGGAAGATTCTTCCAGTATTAAGGAGAGAAAACCCAAGACGCGTATAGAGCTTAAGCGCATGGTTGAGCTTCGAATAAAGAAAAGGGTGAAGGAACAGCACATGAATGGGAAATTTCATGACCTTATGGCGAAAGTGATTTCCAATCCAGCTACCCTTAGGGACGCTTACAATAGTGTTAGGATCAGTTCAAATGTTGACCTAGAGCCGGAGGGCGACTATCTTCCATTTGAGTCGATGGCACTAGAGCTCTCTTCTGGGAGCTTCAATGTTGAAACCAATATATTTTCTATCTCGACCAGGGGAGCAAGCAAAGAAGCTCTTGTCCTTCCAAATCTCAAATTGATGGTTGTTCAAGAAGCCATAAGAATAGCTTT
The DNA here is from genome assembly GCA_033070095.1 of Escallonia herrerae. Taxonomy (NCBI): domain Eukaryota; kingdom Viridiplantae; phylum Streptophyta; class Magnoliopsida; order Escalloniales; family Escalloniaceae; genus Escallonia; species Escallonia herrerae. Next base: position 54,108 of record JAVXUP010001696.1, read on the forward strand.
AGAAGTTGTTTACAAGCCCAACTTTTATACGAGTTCACATGGTTGTCGAAGTGGAAGAAGTCATTTGTCAGCGTTGAAGTATGTTCGCAAAGAGATAGCTAATCCTGATTGGTGGTTCACATTGCATTTGAACAAAAAGCTTGATGGTCGTATCCTCACTACGCTCATCTCAACCATGGAATGTAAGTTAGAAGATTCCAGTTTGTATGCCATAATCCGAAAAATGTTTGATGCCAGGTCCTCAATCTAGAGTTTGGGGGTTTCCCAAAAGGCCATGGTCTTCCACAAGAGGGGGTGTTGTCCCCGATCTTAATGAATATATATCTTGACCTGTTTGACCGTGAGATGTACAGAATGTCAATGGGATACGAAGCTCTCAAGACATGCCCTGATGTTGAAAGGGATGGCTCGAACTCGAAGCTGCGCTGCTGGTTCCGGAGACAGATGAATGGCCCTGGTGCCCAGTCCACAGTTGGAGAAAACTCTGGTGTTAGGGTACATTCTTGCCGCTTCATGGACGAGATTCTTACTGTCATTTCAGGTCCCAAAGAAGTTGCTCTTGCTTCCAAGTCTGAGATTCAAAGTTACTTGCAGCATTCTCTCCACTTGGATGTTGATAATCAAACAGAAATATTGCCATGTAATGGTCCTCATGGTATTCGATTCCTTGGCACTTTTGTCAGAAGAGGGGAGAGAGAGAGTCCTGCAGTAAGAGCTGTCCACAAGTTAAAGGAAAAAGTGAAGTTATTTACTTCCCAGAAACAAGAGTCCTGGGATGCTGGGACAGTCAGAATAGGCAAAAAGTGGCTAGGCCATGGACTGAAGAAGGTCAAAGAATCTGAGATCAGGCATCTAGCTGATCAAAGTTCTACTCTGAGCCAAGTATCTCGCTTCCGCAAAACTGGGATGGAAACTGATCACTGGTACAAAGTATTACTAAAAGTATGGATGCAAACCATGAATGTCAAATCTGCAGTCCATGAGGGGTTTCTCTTATCCAAGTATATTGTGGAACCAGCCCTTCCCCAAGAGCTAAGAGATTCTTTTTATACATTTCAGAAGCGTGCAGAAGAATATGTTTCTTCTGAGACAGCTTCAACTCTTGCCCTTCTGTCATGCTCTCATTCTGAATCTCCAACTGTCACAGAGATTATTGCTCCAGCACATGCCATAAAGAAGCGTCTTTTACGATATGGATTGGTAAATGCTAAAGGAAACCCGCGTGCATGTTATATGCTTATCTTACAAGATAATAATCAAATCATTGACTGGTTTTCAGGTATAGTTTGGCGATGGTTTAGTTGGTATAGTTTGTGTGACAACTTTAATGAAGTAAAGCTCATTGTCTCTGATCAAGTACGAAAATCTCGCGTCCGCACACTTGCAGCGAAGTATAGAATTCACGAATCTGACATAGAGAATAGATTCGGTTCAGAACTGAGCAGACTCCCCGTAATGCAAGAAATAGATAGCAGTAATGATGAGGCATTCATGTATGGTATTTCTTATAGCGGTTTGTGTTTACTGTCTTTAGCTAGAATGACTAGCCAGTCGCGGCCTTGCAGTTGTTTTGTGATGGGTTGCATGGCGGCAGCACCATGTGTTTACACTCTGCAAGTTATGGAAAGACAGAAGTTTCCGGGATGGAAAACAGGATTTTCAACTAGTATCCACCCCAGCTTACACGGAAGGCGGATCGGGTTATGTAAAAAGCACGTGAAAGATTTGTATGGTGGCCATATTTCTCTCCAGGCTATTGATTATGGTGCTTGGAGATAAAATTCCCAGATGGACTGTTTTGTAATAGCGGGATGCCCTGGCAATAGACCTCTTAGTTATTTACAAGAGCAGCTATAACTGAAGCTTCCCAAAGTTAACTGTCTATCCGTCTTATTTGAAGAGTGCACTAGGCACATTAATTATTTGACTACACATGGAGTTTTCCTGCATGCAGAGAAGTTGAGGTAAATAATTACATTGTCAATTTGGCCATCATTTATATTTTCAAGCTCTGTTGCGCTTCAGTATTATTGTGTCAAAACTTATGGAAGTAACCAGGATAGATTCCATTAGCTTCTCTTTTGGAATTTTGCGAGCAAAGTGGAGTAGGCTTTTCTCTTCCATGACTCATGAAGTACGTAGTTAGTTTACGGAAAGTGGGCTGAAAGAGAACAATCTCAATAGTCACCTACATCACTTGCAGAAACTTACTTCTGTGAGGGTTGATGATCTGATGATGCAGCAACAGTCAGTCTTTATATGGATTGAGTATAGACATGGCAGCGAGCCAATTGTTTATTATTCCTCCGTCCCACAAAAATTACACACATTTCATTTGCAGTAATTTTAAGAAATTGGTCAAATACTTCCATTTCATGTCCTCATTAAATTCACTCTTTTTACTATTCTACCCTTCCGTATGTGGTGCACACAGTTCCACTGTCAAGGCCTCATCCACCGAGGCACCACATCCCCATGCCATCACTCAAACCACTGCCAATGGAATCTCAACCACTTTGGCTCCTTGTATCTCCCTCCACCACATTGCTGCCACAAATATAAAAGGTTATATTTTCAGACCACACTTCGATTTTCTGTCAGTGATGGTTTCAATGGCGGCGGTAGATTTAATTGTGGTGATTGGAATTGACTAATAGGTTTCTGTCGGCCCACACCACTGCTACCCACTTTTGTGCCTAGTTGTCACCTAGGCTGCCGAGATGCTTTACCTAGGGCTCCTGGTCGTTCTCCCAGGGGGTGGGCTGTTCATCACCTCAAATTACCGTCTACTTCCATCACCATCATCATCCTCCTTAGATATTACCTTTCTGAATTGAACTAATTCTGTGATCAAATCAAGTTTTTTTTTGATGGGGATCGAATCTGAAATGTAATCTAGACCAGACATCAAGTTCTATGATAGGATGGGATGGCAGTGGACGGTTGCGACAACCGAAGTGGGTGATGCCTTTGGGATGCGATGGCGGTGGAGGTTGAAATGTGGCAGGAGTGGTAGGTCGTGGTGGTCAACAGAAGGCAGTAGGGGAGAGGAAGGGAGGGAGGGCAGGAGGAAGGGAGGGCAAATATGGAAGTTTATGAAACTTTTATCTAAATGAGGAGAGTTAGCAATAATATTGAGACTGCCATTAAGGAAAAACGATTGATATTTTTGGGACGGAGGGAGTATTATTTTTGGTTTTCCTAGTGTATTAATACTGAGTAACTACAGTAGTTTTGCATAGGCTGGATATAAACTAAAGTCGTTTTGCAAAATGGTTTACAGAACCACCTGGAACCATGTCAATTTTTTCTGATTATAGTGTGTATAAGTAGAGATGTAATATTGTCCTTCTGTAAGTTTAGCTCAAACATGTGCATGCACACACACGCCTAAGCACACAAGCATCCACAGACATTTTGGTTTAGTGATATTTACTGTGCATTGTGTATTTGCTGTTTTAGTAAGAACATTTCAAAATATGTAATTATGGTTATCCAATGTTTCATTATGCCTTCCTTGAATTGGTGACTGCTGGCACTTTGGAATCATGTGCAATTACGTTAGGCTTTCGCAGAACCTGACATTTAATTAGTTTTTTCGGATAAGTTAACCTGACATTGAAGTACTTGAGTTATCACTACCTACTTGTGTCTACTGCCTAGACTTTGAATGCCTACTACGTATCTTTGTTACAGTTCTATGATACAGCGGTAACTAGTGAGATAACTGTTGATGCTACGCCCGTCTGAATTTCTAAGCATGGTACTTTTTCTGGGATTTGCAAAGAATATTTTCTGTTTAAATAGTTCTTCAGGTATTTGCTTGGGTTTCTTATCTATTTTATTCATTATGGAAGAATACACACAGAATATGTAGGACCGTTAGTAAGATTATGAGGACTGAGGATGAATACTACGGAAGGACAAGAAGGAACTTAACCTAAATAATTTTGGTATCTTGGGTCAATACTGCTTGAGAATGTTACTGATAGAAGAAGAGCAGAGTTTTTTGTGATTTCATCATTGACTACAAGTTGAAGCCAAATAGGACTTAGATGCCCCAATTAGGAAGACTGATTTGCACCAAGCTGATGGGGTAAGAAAAGGTTGGGGTAAGCGAAGGATAACATGGTTAGTCAGAGTGAGAGAGTAATTGATTTTTAATACGTATCACCAAACACTTGTTTGGTTGGGACCTAGGAGAGGGTGGATGAAAAGGATTTATACAGCAGAGCTCAATCGTTCGGGCAAAGGCTTAGTGAGTTGTGTTGAGTTATAATGAGAGTAGCAAATATAGATTAACTTTGAGCAAAGGCTTAGTGGGTTGGTTGAGTTGTAAGGAGACTCTACCCAACATAGTTTAGGAAAAACTGACTAGGCTCCCTGTTTGAATCTTGGCTTCTGGCTTGTTCTTTCTCTTGTTTTATGTGATATTCTCACTGAACTATTTTCCTAAGGAAAACTCTGCTGTAATGGTTGAATGTCAGAAATCACGTAACTTCACTTTCGGATGTCTCTTAGGATCTTGTACAATTACTATCAACAGCTTTGTTCAGGGTAAGCTCTACAAATAGATCTTTATAGACAATCTGAAAGATGATCTTTGAAAGGTCAAACTTATATGCAGAGTTGTATGTAGTACGAGTCTCAAATCTTGGACGAATCCTGTTGGAACTGTGCAAGTATATATTCAGTTTTACTTGGAACACACCCAGTCTGCTTTTGCAGGTCCACATTTGCCGCTGAAAGGTTTGTGTTTTGTTTTAAGCACTTTTTAGCTACAACCGATTGTGTGGAAAGGCATAGTAGGGTATTGAAATTGACGGTCCCAATTTGGAAGCAGTTCAAGGATGATTTTGACAGATTCAAGGGTCTTTCTAGGAAACCAAAGGACATGAATTATCTAGTATCGCAGATTGGTTGACAAGCTAAATCTACATTTTCCCACTTCTGGACATGGCGGTGGTACTCAAGTCGAGGTGGACAAGAATTCTCAAGCGCACTAGAGTAGCAAAGTAATCGAAGTGTGTGGGGAGTGCATTTTAGTCGGACATCTGTCAGAAATGACAGTTGAAACTTTTAATTACCCTCGTTCTTTTAGCCCCAACCAACACTAGACCCTTGTGCCTCAACATATAACTCTGGAAGGTATAGCCTACATCATTGCGGTCTGTGGTCTTGATTCACCTGGTTGGTAATATATTGCTTGTCCTGCTGACTCGGGCTATCAGGAACTTCTGTTTCTTCTTCCTGTACCCCTAGGCTGTGTACTGTTGCACACCCAGCACTGATACTTTAGCTGTAAAGTCTGAAGATGCTAATAAATCCCCGATAGCACCAAGTTCTGGGCACTCGCTCCAGTCAGTGGGCCCTGCAGTAAGATGTGAAAATATTCCTTGTCCTCTACCAACTATAAACAGGTCATGGATGTCATCAACTGACCTTACTGCTTCAATCTTCTCCTCCCCATTGTTCACTAACTTCTCTATGTAAACTAAGGACTTGTCATTTTTCGCCTTTATCCTGAAATCTTTTATGAGGTCATTGTCAAGCAGCTTCTCGCGCCTACTGTCTGTTTGCCCCTTCAGTCTCTTCGGGTTTGTGGGAGCAAGACTAGGCTCCTTTTTTAACTTAGCTGAATTTTCCCGTGGAAGAAAGCGAACAACACACAGGCTGTTACCAGGATGTTCGGCCATCCTCGATGCATATGATAATGCCTCTCTGTCATCTGGTCCACCAAAGAATAGCATAGCAATGTGGTGAGATAGCTGATTAGCAGCCAAGTCTGTGGAGCCACTGAGGCCTCTATCAACAAGAATGCCCACCGAGCAGGGTGCGTTAGCCAGTACATTCGGGTTCAAGATTCTAAATGCAGGATTCATGGATGCCATCTCCCCATCAACCATTTGCTGTTGGTGGAATGGAATGACGATGAAGGTCACTCGCTTATCCTCTGCCATGTTGCAGATGTCTTGATGCATGGTGGAGTAATATGATATGGCTGTAAGGGGGTGGACAGAAACACAGCTATTGTGCTGCATGAAGTTCTTGAATGATTTGATGACATGGTTGGACTGTGCCCGCATTGGGCTGATGGCTGGCCGACCAGATTCTTGCGTACCTTGGACGATGAGCATAGCAGATGCACGGCCAGTGAGTTCAACTAAGTGGAGCACATAGATGCATAGTGGGGAGTTCTTTGTGGGGTGCGAGGCTTCAAGGAGGTTAATAATCGTTGGGACATTTCGAGGGCTATGGATACACACTAGTACCCTTAATTCAGCATCTGGTTTTGTGCTTTGAATGGCTCTCCATTTGTATGGTACAGATGTCCTTGCTGGCCTATAAATTATGGTCACGATTGGTGCGATCATTGCGGTCATTGCTACAGCTACGATCACCATGACTGTAAATAATCTTTCGTCTAAGACCTGCAAAGAAGTTTAGACATCATCTCCAGAGAGTGTGTGAGTGTGTGTGTGTGTGTGTGAGAGAGAGAGAGAGAGAGAGAGAGAGAGCGTGCACGTTCTGTTTCTTTGCAAGGTTGAGGACGATCATTTCAATGAGACCTTTGGTGTTCATGAGAAAACCAAGCGTAACTGCTTCACGAAGAGGCATCTTGTAAAATAGTGCAACAAGGAAGGTCCCCACGACTTTGCCGGCACATGCAAGAAAAATGACTAGTATTAGCAGTGCCCAGATGTAGACTCCCACCATGATGGAGATTTTAGTCTTAAGCCCGGTACTGGCAAAGAAGAGAGGAAGAAGAATCCCAGTCACGAAGTCTTCAAGCTTTTCTACGAGTGTGATTCCAAGAGGCCCATTTGGAATAACCAGGCCATATATGATAGCTCCAAAAACGGCATGTATGCCAATGGCCTCCGTAATAAATCCTGAGATCGTGACCCCAGAAAGAATGACACAAATGGAGAACTCGTTGAAGGTATCTCCCTCTGGAGTTTGCCTCATCAACCACTTGACTGCTGGTTGGACCACGAAAATGCAGAATATAACAAAATGTGTGCTGGAAAGGAGCACCCAGATGGAAGTCCACTCAAAAGTTTCTTTGTCAGACAAGACAATGGCAAAAGCCAAGATAAACCAACCGCACAAGTCGCTGATGAGAGCGGCTGACATGGCTAGCCTGCCGATCTCCATTTTGAGTAGTTTGAGCTCTGCAAGGATCCGAACAAGTACTGGGAATGCAGTGACTGAGAGGGCAACAGCAAGGAAGAGAATGTAGCTACTTCGTTCTATGGTGGTTAATTCCTTGTGGATAATGAAGGAAGAAGAAATGCTTATAATAAACGGGAAGAGCATGCCAGCGAAGGCAATGGCCAAGGCCTTTCTTCCAATGTGTAGGACAATCGAGATGTCCATCTCTACTCCAATTAGAAAGAGGAAGTAGAGGAGACCAACATTTGCCATTGTGTCAAGTACCATTACGCTTCTTAGAGGAAATACTATCTCGCCAAATTTGCTCCGTCCCAGTACTGACGGACCCAGTATGAAGCCCCCCTGTAGACATTGAGCAACCAGACATAGGAGGATATATGTTAGTTCAGAGTTGTGTCGAGTAGCTGCCCAGATATTTGGAGAACATATTTTGGGTGTTTTTTTTTATTTTTTTTATTTCAGGTGGTGGCTACTTCATACAACGGACTGTTGAGAGTGCCCTCTGGATTGAATCCTTGGAGGTACTTTCTTGGCTAGAACTTTACTCACCCGTGTAAGCTTTGTTAACAGGGAACTCAAGTAATTTGTACATCAATTATTGGAGAAATGCCGAGCAACACATGATTTAAGAGCATTTGCCATATCCCGAAGTATATTAACGTTTTCAGATGGCCAGGGGACAAGTTGCTACGATGAACCCAAATGTGAGGGGTGGTGAGTGCCACTATTCGAATATGAAGTTGTTAAGTGTGTGAATTTTAACGTGGATTGAGGTACGTGAGCATAATTATTCATCAGCTCCCACCAACCCTTCACTATTTGGGAAGGCAATTTCCTACCGCTGGGGACCTTTCAAAACTGTATACAGACCTGTTCAGCGTCTTCATTGAGCGTGATATTCGTATTATGTGCTCTTTTCAGAGAAATGCTCTGTTTAAGTCCGTGTTTGGCAATATGCTGGAGCCACAAAGACTTACCAGGACCTCAGAGACTACACGAGGCTGGCGAAAGGGCTTGAGAAAGAAATGGAGTAGGCGACTCGTAGCTACAATCAGAAGCAACTGCAAGATGAAGACTGGCAGAGAGAATTTGAAGGGTTTGTCACCGAGCCATACGCCCTTTGACGTGACCATTTGTGGTGCGTAACATACAATTGTCTTGTTGTTTGCCACATGTGCTGCGCTCGTGTTGGACATTTTCTCTCGCGTACGTCACTCCCCGTGACAACCACCGGCTACAATGACAGCCGATGACTCCTGAAACCAACCATCACCACCGCCTCTACAAAAATCAACGTATGGAAAGGCGCTTGTTCGGGCTTTGTGGTGGCGCTTTCAATTGCATTGCCTCAAAGTTTTGCTCTCACGCCTTGCATGTCTTGCTTACTCTATGGACGGAAACAGTGAAAGAACAGAAGATCTGACTACTTTTTGCTGCGACAGACGGGTGGTTTTATCCCTTTTCCTTCACTTGTTTGACTGTTCTGTTCTATTGGAAGTGGATTTATAGTGGAGAGAGGGAGAAAAGCAAAGTTGGTTATGGAAGTTGTCCGCTCCCTTTGGGCTTGTGTGGTATATGGTTCTCGGAGAGAGAGAGAGAGATGCCACTTTATACGGTATCAATTTTATTTGAACTTATTTAGTGTTCAGAATATCTTTATATGGTATCAATTTAGTGTTCATTGGCAATGTATTTCTTCTCTTTCATATAGGACAATTTTCGTTCTTTTTTTCGGAAAAGGATTTGATAATTGAGGATGAACGTGGATGATGGGAGCCATAGCACAACAGAATCAATCATTTCATGGAATTAATTTTCGTACAAAATGGCGGTATAAAATATCTAGCAAGGGCCTCTTTGACTCCTCGACTCAGATCGAAGCAAGAAAATTTAATCATTGCGACAAAAGTAAAGTTCACATTTTATACGTTGCGAAACTTTTTTTTGAGTTCAAATTTTAAGATACCGACAAGACAACGTCTTTAAGTCTCAACTTCTCTGCGACTTCGACTCGTATCTAAGGATCATTAACCATATTGGAGTTGGTCTCAAGGTTAGCAGCAGCAATATGGAATAATATGCCACTATTTCTACCTCGAAACTTCACTAATGCACTATTAAACGCAAAACTATTTTTCATTCCCACATTTGTACTTCATAGGTGAACTAATGTCAATAAAATGTTTAGCGACAGAAGATTGGTCAAAAGGATATCTTCCCATTAGTAGTGCACCATTACAGGTAGTGTATTTTTGCATGTCCAACTTGTCGGGTAGTCTCTTAGAGAAAAAAAGAGAGTATCTGGAGGTAAAATATGGTGTAATTAGTCAAATGTTATTTAAATACAATGTCATTATTAAGATGTGCTAATAATAATTAAGTTAATCACCGAGTTAAACTATGACCGTTAGATGTATCTGAAAAAATTAAATAAATAAAAAAGTTAGATAGAGTTCATAAAAAGTTGAACTGCATCAATTTGGAGAAAATTAAAAATCGCATTTGACACAAAACCAGGAATAAGAACTCGTCTTTCATACAATTATTATAGTAATTCTACAATAGAAGTGGAACTCTTGCAACACCACAAGTGAAAAATGACTTTTAGCGCTAAACAGTTCTATTGCTAAAAGTACCTTTTCAGTCAGAAAAAAACTTTTAGCGACGGACGTAACATAACCCTTGCAATGCTTGATCAACTGTTAAGCAACGAAGACATTCAAATATAAAGACAATTTTATATAGAACTTACATTAACCTCCGAGCAACCTGGGAAATGAACTCCCCTACCAGATGTTCATTTTTTCTAGGCACTCTCTTCTTGTGTGTCAATATGTCAATGCTTGCACCTTATCCTTATCCTTATCCGTTTCTTGGTGCTCAGCCGCATTCTTATGTCGGAGAAGGTCGTGAGGCATGGACTCTCTTGTGTGAGTAGGATCCTGTTCGGCTTTGAATTGTTTGACTTCCCAGTCTTACTTTTCACTTCCCAAGATGGATCAGTCATCCACTTGCCAACCATCTGCACCCATACAGATGCTGAGATCTAATGAATAGGAAATTGTTTCCACTCCTCCATAGTGCACCCTCCGGTAATTGTTGACTATGTATCCAAAAAATGCAGTTCTCCCCATCACTTGCTGCTCAGTTGACGCAAAATTGAACACCTCGTGCAATAAATCAAATAACAAAAATAGTGTTATCTGATTAGGGTTTAGGATTTAATTAGGATTTAGGGCTTAATTAGGATTTACGGTTTACAATTTAATTAGAATTTAGGGTTTACGGTTCACTTACAATTTAGGGTATAGGATTTAATTAGGGTTTAGGGCTTAATTAAGATTTAGGGTTCAGGATTTAATTAGAGTTTATGGTTTATGATTTATGATTTGGTTATGGGCTTAGGGTTTACTTCTAGCATTTATTTCAGTTTACAGGTAACTTGAAATTCTGTCAAAGCTGTTCGTATTACTCGATCATTGCTCTTAAGGGTTTGTCTGACGAAGTTGTAATTTTTAGTTTGATTTTCTAAACAATAAAAACCAAAACTAATTGTGGTTTTCTTTCTTCTTCTTTTTTTTGTGGAGAAAAAACAGATGGATGTATGGATCATCCATACATCCATTTGTATGTAGAGGTGTCAATGGGCAGGGCTTGGGCCGGCCCAGTCCAAGCCCAACGGGCCTCGAGCGAAAACGGGTCAAGGCCAGGCCTGGTGACTGAAAAACAGGCCGGGCCGAGCCTGAAAATCTGGATATATGGGCCCAGTCCAAGCCCTGGCCCTAGGCCCAATATTTAGGGCCGGGCTTGGGCCGGGCCCGGGCCCAATTTTTTTTTGTTCCTAACTCCTTGTTATTTATTTACGTCGATGGCCAACAAGAATACATCAAATTAATTGGTTGAGATTGATACATGTTAATTTGGTGTAATATTGACAAGCCTTTTTTTGGCCTATTAACATTATAATTTATAAGTAGCATTTTTCGAAAGTTTCAATTTTAATCAGTTTATTTCAAATTTATATTATTAGTTTAATTTTGTATGAAGTTTTAGCATATATTTTGAAATCCTAATCAGTTTATTTCAAATTTATTCTACTAAGCTTTACTTTTTTCACTAAAGTTGAATTTTTGTTATCATAATGTACCACTAAAAACTAGTTGGAATTTATAAGAATTTAAATTATGAGTATAGTTATTAATCCCCCAGACGATCGTAAGTAATAAGTATAGATGTTGACTAACAGTTTTTCTCTCTATTTGGGGAAATAATGGGGAATATAACCGTTGGGGGGAAAAGGGGAGGAAAATTAAATTTAAAAACTGTGGGGCTTGCCAGAATCTGGCCAAAACCTGGCCAAATTCGGGCTTTTTTTGGGCGGGGCCAAAACCGGACTTTTTCGGGCCAGGCCTGGCCCGGGCTTTTCCCTGGAATTTCCCGGCCTAGTCCAAGCCCAGGCCCAAAGGCCCTTTTTTTAGGGCATTCACTGTTCACCTAGAGGGCCGAGCCAGCCCGGGCCTGAAACAGGCTTGGTCGGGCCAGCCCGCGGGCCGCCCGGCCCTTTTAACACCTTTATATGGATGTTTGGTTGTAAAACTAGTTTTTATTTTTGAGTTTTCTTTCTACATTCTTTTTTTCCATTTCTCCTTAAATATTTTCTTCTTCTCCAACAGAACCCTCAAGTCAAGCACCACTGTCAGTCAACACCAAAACCAAAATCGTACCACCACCACCACCACCCCGCTTTATCAAATCACACCTCCACTATGAACAATACAACTCTATTTAGATCCAGTCAGACTTCTCGATCATGGACGGAGCTGGACTTCTTGATCGTGGACTCAGTGGTGTGGTCGTTCGTCACTGCCTTGGAGTTGGTGGCATTTTGTCTCGATGCCTTGCTTCTTCCTTCGTTTTCTATGGCTGTAGTATTTGATCTGAGTGGCGAGGGTGGGGTGATGGTAGTGACGGTGGGCGAAGCAGAAATTGCAATGGTGGGTGGAGCAAATATGTGATGGTGGGGTTGCAACGGTGGGCAAATCTCTGGTGCAATGGCGATGGTTAGGCAGGTGATCGAGTCGCAATGCATAGTGGCATTAGGTGGAGTAAATCTGCGACGGTGGGATAGATTTGTTGGTGCGGTGGTGGCACTGGTCTAGATGTCAAGGTTGTTGACAATGACTAGAAAAAAAAATGGTTTCAAACAACACTGAAAACTCAAAAATGGAACAGCCCAATATAGAAAACTAGTTGAGCCTAAGCTAGCCGTGTAAAGGGGTCGAATTTAAAGTTGATAACCATAAACTCGTATTTAAGTTCTGCGACAGAAGAGGAAGTGTTTGAATCTGGCAAGCACTTAGCAACTCTAAATCTGGATTGACAATGGATACTAAAAGTTGAACATTCCTATTCAGACTTGGAAAGTACAAACCTGAATATGAACATTTATTAGTGTCACATGTGGAGACCTATATTTACTCTGTTGGCAATCTGTTCTCTTTTTCTCCCTTTAAAGTACCTTCTTGCACCTTTTTTTTTTGGCAATCTGCTCTTGCTTACTCTGCTTCCAGCAGCTTGAACAAGAGCAATGATAGATCCACTGTAGAAATGAATATATCCCCTCCAACAAAGAATTGCTCACTTTTGGCATGCAGTTATTATCGATTTTCCTTATCAGACTTTGCTGAGACTAATTTACATGCTACGTCTATTTCAACTGGTTAGTCGCACAAGATTATGTTGGCACGGTATGCTTTCTACCAATCTCATGTTTTAGTCCTGATAATTGTCTCTGTTCTTGTTGCTTATTTAGTTCGGCCGACTGGCTGATCCATATACTTGCAACTTATTTGATATAAGTTGGTTGAACATGGAGGCCTAAGAACAATGATATAGCTGTATCATGGATCGGATATCGCAATTGCCTTATTATGTCATACATCGTAAACTGGTAACCTTTTCACCAGAAGACGCTGCACGTACATCTGCATTATTATCCAAGACATGGAACTGCATCTGGTTCACATACCCAAATTGGAGTACAATCTATCTGTCCAACAGTACAAAAGATCAGTAACATCAAAAGAAAACCAAGACGAGGATTTCTTGACCCTAGTAGAGAAGCTCCTGCTGCGACATCTCAAACAAAACTGGAATTTGTTTGAGTTCTGGTTGGAAAACTTGCAAGTATTGGCCGCTCATACTGATGAGTGGATAGGCACCGCAGTTTGTAGAAATATACAATGCCTAAATTAAATTGGAAGTGTACGACTTTGAATCCTATGGAGTGTCTAGGGTGGTCATCACTGCCAAATCTTTGACAACGCTGAGATTATGCCATTGCGCATTGGAAAATAAGATTGATATAACCCTTCCTCAACTACGAACCTTGTGTCTAGAGATCATGCTGATGTCTTGGATGAACTGATGTTTCAAAAATTCTATTTCAAGCTGCCCACTGACTGAAGATTTGGTTGTCAAATGTTGCCCGGAGTTCACCAATAATCGATTGCTTCCAAATCCTATAAAACAAACTGAAGCATGCTAACCTATGCATGTACGATGGAGCATATGTCAAAGTCAAAGCCCCCAATATTTACACGTTCAAAGTTTCTTGATGGTCCACGCAATCAACATTTCCTCGTAAGATTGACATTGCTGCTTGTGAAACAATAATATGAATGGCCGGATTGCCACTGAACAGTACCGAAAAATTATGCATTCCCTCAGACATGAGATTTTGGAACTAGTTCACTTAAATTTTTCGGAGGCATAAAGATTTCAAGTCAAATACTCAAGCAGCTCAAGGGGACGCAGTTGTTTTTATGTGACCGTCGAGATTGACACTCCAAATATACGATTGTTGCACTATCATTGTCATAACATGCCCTTAATTGATACGAACAAGACTCCTTCGTGTCTTTTTCTCCATGCGCATGTTGAGTATTGGCTTGGTGTTGGCGACAGCTAGGGTTATTATGTTGAGATGGTATAGCAGTGCTCAAAACACAAGTATTTGACTAGAGAATCCGGGAACTTCCTATTGTTTATTTGCTTCACTTCTCTTTGACAACATACATAGCCACCTATTTATAGGTGATCGAGTTCATACGTGAATATCCTAAATTACATGAACATATTGATTGCATGAACATCCCAGGATACAAGAATATCCTAAAGTACATGTATATATTTAATGCATGAACATCCTAAAATTCATGTATCTAGAAATGCATTAACCTTTATAACTCCCCCTTAATGCATTAAAGAAGAGGATATATTTCTCATGAACATCCTAGATTCCGCACCAAGTATTAAAGAAGAGGATCGGTAACAATAACAAAAAATAGAGGCACACAAGATTTACGTGGTTCGGCAAAAGCTTACTCCACAGTAGTAGCAACGATTTCACTATTGAGAGTCTCTCTCAACAAATCATCTCAAAGAATGACTCTTCTCTCTCCAAAGAAAGACTCTTCCAACTAAAAAAAATGACTATTCTCTCTTTCCCTACTCAAAGAAGGACTCTTCTCTCTTGTCTCTTGAAACACAATACAAGCCAACATATATATACTTAGAGAAAAGTAGTGGCTTTCTCTAAATTACCAATGTGAGACAATGCTTATATACTTAGGACTAAGTTGTAACCTTCTTTGAATAACCGATGTGAGATTCTCACACATTCTGGATTTTTTTTATCCAAGACACATTATCACAAATCTCCACCTTGGCTTGGATAAAACAAGTCACAAACAATTTGAAAATATCATTTGCTGCTACCACACTTGCCCCTTAGGGCTGCACCTCAAATACTGCTGATACCGATCAAATCTAAGCAATGCTTAAACTTGATATCTGGAATATGCTTTGTCATCATGTCCGCTGGATTTTCAACTGTGAAAATATTCTCTAGGGCTAATTACACCTATGTCCCTGAGGTTTGGGGGTAATTACACTCGAGGACACAAAGTTTCAAAATGTAACACTTATGTCCGTTGACAAACGGAACCCTAAAAATTCTAACGGTTTTAACAAAATGACTTTATTACCCCTGACTTTAAAATAAATTACCCACTTAATTTACTGATTATTCTTCCTCTCCCCACACCCAGCACCCACATACCCCCCCGCCCCCAACCCCATTTCTGTCACTTCTGCATGAACGGAACGGGGTCAAGGACAACCCCCAATCGCCACACCCCTGCTGCGGGGGAGAAGAGAAGAGATGGAGGGGAAGAGCGATGGCGACGTCACCGGTGGTGGATCTGCTTTGTTCGGCGAATAACAGAAGGGACTGCCAGAGGAGAAGGGGGCTGCCAGGGTGAGGGAAGGGGCTGTCGGCGGGGAAGGGGACTGCCGGCGGGGAGGGAAGAGGTTGCCGGGGTGAGGGAAGGGGCTGTCGGCGGGGAGTGAAGAGGTTGCCAGGGTGAGGGAATGGACTGTCGGCGGGGAAGGGGATTGCCGGCGGGGAGGGAAGAGGCTGTCGGGGTGAGGGAAGGGGCTGTCGGCGGGGAGGGAAGCGGCTGTCGGGGAGAGGCTGGTGAGGGAAGGGGACTGCCGGTGGGGAGGGAAGGGGCTGCCGGGGTGAGGGAAGGGGCTACCGGCGGGGAAGGGGACTGCCGCTGGGGAGGGAAGGGGCTGTCGGGGGTGAGGGATTGGACCTAATTTGGAAATTAGGGTTTCGGGAAAACCCTAATTTGGAAATTAGGGTTTCGGGAAAACCCTAATTTGGAAATTAGGGTTTCGGGAAAACCCTAATTTGCAAATTAGGGTTTCAACAAAACCCTAATTTTGGGTTTTAAAACCCTAATCTTTAATTAAGGCTTGAATTCTTAATTTAAAAAGGGGTAGTATCGTCATTTTAAAAATATGTATTGATGACATCAGCAAAAAAATACACTTTTTGGACGGAACCCTAACGGATGGACACGGCTGATACATTTGAAACATGTTTGATCACGGAATGTTACATTTTTAAACTTTGTGTCCTTGACTGTAATTACCCCCAAACCTCAGGGACATAGGTGTAATTAGCCCTATTCTCTATCATAACAGTATCCTGAGAAACCACATCCCGAATAAAATGAAACCTGACATCAATGTGCTTGGTCCGCTCATAAAATATCAGATTTTTGGTCAGATATATGGCACTTTGGCTATCGCAGTAAACAGTGCTAGACTCCTGCTTCAACCCCAAATCACCAACCAAGCCCTTCAACCAAATGGCTTCCTTTACTTCTTTGGTCGCCGCTATGTACTCAGCTTCTGTAGTATACAAGGCAACAATAATCTGTAGACTAGCCTTCCAACTGATCACACAACTCAAAAAAGTGAAGATATATCCTGTCAAAGATCTTCTCCTATCCAAATCTCCAGCATAGTCTGAATCCACATATCCTACTACTCTACCATTCACATCACTGTCCCGATGGTAGACTAAACCAGTATTTGCAGTACCTCTCAGGTATCGAAGTATCCACTTCACTGCCTGCCAATGAGTTTTTTTAGGATTACCCATGTACCTGCTAACCACACTGACCGCACGAGAAATATCGGGCCTCGTACAAACCATATCATACATGAGACTACCTACTGCACTAGCATATGGAACACATGCCACATGCTCCACCTTCTCCTGGGTCTGTGGGGAATCAGCTGCTGAAAGCATGAAGTGTGCCGCTAAAGGAGTAGTCATAGGTTTAGAGTTTTTCATACCAAAGCGCTACAGTACTCGCTATATGCACTTTTTTTTAGGAAAAGTACAAAATTCCTGCAGGTCGATCCCTTTAAATCTCCATCCCTAATATCCTCTTTGTTGTACCCAAGTCTTTCATCTCAAATTCCCTTTTCAACTGATCTTTCAAACTGTTGACATCTGACATCGATTTTGCAGCAATCAACATGTCATCAACATATAACAACAAGTATATATGAGAACCATCCACGAGCCTCTGGTGATACACACAACTGTCATAAGCACTCTTGGTGTAACCTCTCTCACTCATATGCCCAACATGCATATGCCATAGCTTAGTAGTGTCAGAATCTACATCAGAAGATAAAGCTGTTCCTACTACGCCTGTAACTGTGCTACCCTACAACAAATAGAGACTATTTTGTTTCAACCCCTTCATCACAACAAGAGCACCCTTCATTATCCTCATAACTCCACCTGCAGCCCAATAGCTACAACTTTGAAACCTATGGAGTGTCAAGGGTGGTCATCACTGCCAAATCTTTGACAACGCTGAGATTATGCCATTGCGCATGGGAAAATAAGATTATATAACCCTTCCTCAACTACAAACCTTGTGTCTAGAGATCATGCTGATGTCTTGGATGAACTGATGTTTCAAAAATTCTATTTCAAGCTGCCCACTGACTGAAGATTTGGATGTCAAATGTTGCCCGGAGTTCACCAATAATCGATTGCTTCCAAATCCTATAAAACAAACTGAAGCATGCTAACATATGCATGTACGATGGAGCATATGTCAAAGTCAAAGCCCCCAATATTTACACGTTCAAAGTTTCTTGATGGTCTAGGCAATCAACATTTCCTCATAAGATTAACTTTGCTGCTTGTGAAACAATAATATGATTGGCCGGATTGACACAGAACAGTACCGAAAAATTATTCGTTCCCTCAGACATGACATTTTGGAACTAGTTCACTTAAAATTTTGAGAGGCATAAATATTTCAATTCAAATACTCGAGCAGCTCAAAGGACGCAGTTGTTTTTACGTGACCGCAGAGATTGACACTCCAAATGTACGATTGTTGCACTATCATTGTCGTAACATGCCCTTAATTGATACGAACAAGACTCCTTCGTGTATTCTTCTCCATGCGCCTGTTGAGTATTGGCTTGGTGTTGGGGACAGCTAGGGTTATTATGTTGAGATGGTATGGTAGTGCTCAAAACACAAGTATTTGACTAGAGAATCCGAGAACTTCCTATTGTTTATTTGCTTCACTTCTCTTTGACAACATACATATCCACCTATTTATAGGTGATAGAGTTCATACATGAATATCCTAAAGTACATGAACATATTGAATGCATGAACATCCTAGGATACAAAAATATCCTAAAGTACATGTATATATTTAATGCACGAAGATCCTAAAATTCATGTATCTAGAAAATGCATTAACCTTTATCACTCCCCCTTAATGCATTTTCCTTGTAACACCGAGTTGCTCCCTGAAATA
This sequence comes from Escallonia herrerae, assembly GCA_033070095.1. Classification (NCBI taxonomy): domain Eukaryota; kingdom Viridiplantae; phylum Streptophyta; class Magnoliopsida; order Escalloniales; family Escalloniaceae; genus Escallonia; species Escallonia herrerae. The sequence continues at coordinate 72,500 of JAVXUP010001696.1, forward strand.
CTGAAACTTATCTTTTAGAAGAGCTTTAGTGAAAATATCCGCCACCTAAAAATTTGTCTTGAAATGCTTTGGCTGTATCTCTACTTTCTGAACTGCATCACGAATAAAATGGTACTTGATGGCTATATACTTGGTTCTTTCATAGCTGACCGGGTTCTTCGCAATCGCAATTGTTGACTTGCTACCACAAAATATCTCTGTTTAACCTTTTTGCTTTTCTCCAATATCTTTAAGAATTCTTCGTAACCATAGTGCTTGTGATGTAGCCTTCACTGCTGCCACATACTCCAATTCAGCAGAAGATTGAGCAATAGATGATTGCTTCTTTGAAGCCCACGAGATTACACTGTTCCAAGAGTAAGTGCATACCCCGATGTATTTTTTTGGTCATCAATTGATCCAGCCTAGTCACTGTCGATGTATCCAAATAGCTTCACTTCTTCAGCCACTTTATATAAAATTCTATAATCAAGTGTTTCTTGCAGACACCGCAAAACTCTTCTTGCTGCCCCATAGTGAATTTGGCTTGGATTTTGCATGTACAAGGAAAGTAGACTTGCTGCAAATATTATGTCTGGTCGAGTTGCTGTGAGATACAACAAGCTCCCAATCAAGCTTCTATACTTCGAATCATATGCTTTTCTTGCTCCATCTTCTTTTATCAACTTTTGTTTTACTTCCAAAGGAGTTGTTACTGCTCTACATCCAGGCATCTAAAATTTCTTAAGAACATTTTCAGTATATTTTTTTTGAGAAATGAATATTCCTTCTTCTCCTTGAAGGACCTCCATACCAAGAAAATAATGCATTAAGCCCAAATCATTCATCTCATTTGTCTTCGTCATGTCCGCCTTAAATTGTTGCAATATCTCACTATTACTTCCGATAAACACCAAATCATCCACATGCAAAGTGATAATTAAAATCGGTACCTTTCGTTTTGATATATAAAGTGGGCTCGCTCTCACTTTTGTGGAATCCATTTTTCAAGAATTACTCATCGATATGGCTATACCAAGCTTGGGGTCCTTGTTTAAGTCCGTACAATGCGTTCATCATTATGTAGACTTTATCCTGCTTCCCCTTCACATAAAATCCTTGTGGCTGCTGAACATATATTTCTTCATTTAGAACACCATTAAGGAAAGCTGATTTTACATCATGCAAGTTGATAAAAAACCATTTCTTTTGCGTAGCCAAAGCAAATAAATCTCTAATTGTCTCGAACCTTGTAACTTGAGGAAAGGTTTCATAAAACTCAATTCCAGGTTGCTGTGAATACCCTTTTGCCACGAGCGTCGGCTTGTGCTTCTATACAGATCCATCTGGATTGAGCTTTGTCTTGCATAATTATAAATATCATACCGGATAGCGTACCGATTTTGTCATTAACTGATACGTACCAACACCGGTACCATTTTGGTATTGTCTCATACTATACGACAACTGTATATATAAGTCATAAATAAGATTTTCAAAGCTTGAGTCAAATCTAGTACATCAAATACTCATTTTTATTGTGTCGTTAAACATAAAAAAATTGGTATAATTAGTTTTCATTAATAACCTAAGCCCAGAAAAAAAAAAAATTTCCACTTAAAACATCAAAATGTATCAAGCTAAACTTGTTTAAAGAAAAAAAAGGAAAAAGAACAAGGTAATGTAACAAAAGAAAACACTAATAAAATACATAAGCAAGGTGTTCCCAGACCTCTCCTTTCATCTTCAACCCCATCTATTTTGTATCTTCTTATTTTCGTGCCAATCGACCAAGTTTGATGGCAAGCACACCCAAAGTCTCCAATTCCTTCAACTGTATTATCTCTTTTACCTGCTCACCATACTACAACAAATCATCCCCACAACCACTAACACTATCATCAGTTCATTGCCATCGTCTATTTTCTCCGTTGCGTGAACAATGGATTAAGATACGGAAGAACACATCTAGATACAAATTTGTGAAGGGTTTTTGACGGTTGGGCTGCAGAATACAGAATTACGGTGATAACTCTGATGTGAAAAAATGATTTGTGGGGTAGATCAGAGTAGATGGTGATGTGGAGGCGAAAGGTACAAGACGGTCATGACGTCAATGGGTTCACTGGCGCCAATGGTAGCATCAGACCCATAGTTCCTGAACTTTTTGAAGAACAAGTACAAAGTGGCATATCTCGCCTGGTCATGCGGTATGCAGAGAACCAGCCAAAACTGGACGGTATTAGGACTGGTACAAAGTTTTAGGCCTTCCGTACTGGTAGGTTTCTAATATGGTACGTACTGGCTGGTATATGTGGTACTAGTACGGTATTCACAACTGTTGTCTTGTAAATCTACTTAACATCAATAATATCTCTATCTCTGGGTCACTCGACTAGCTCCATGTTTGGTTTTTTTCTCAATTATATTTAGGGCTAATTACACTTATATCCCTGAGATTAGGGTATAATTACAGGTAAGGATAATAGTTTGGACAAATTACACTTATGTCTGTTGACCAGATGGAATACAAAAATACATAACGATTTTGACGAAAAGACTTTATTGCCCCTAATTGAAATTAAAATTCCATTTTAATTTCATCTATTAACTTGAGTGCAAGCTCTGCTTATAATCCAAAGTGCCAAAGACGGTCAAGAATTTGCATATGCTTTTGTTGAGCATACTATTTGTATGGCTTAAGAAGGATTTCCAATCTTCATATGTGGATTTTGTAGACTTTCTGGATGAGTTTTGCTTTGGAGCTGTGGTGTAGCTATGTTTTGTTAAGCAGAGTGGTGGGCTCGTCGACATCAACGGGGATGGAGAGGGGTGGGCAGCAGGGTGGGGAGAGGGAGGGGTGACGGTATGGGTAGTGGCAGGTACAGATTTGACCGACATATGTGGCTCGCTGTGTGACCGTGGCTGTAGTGGCACCAGCGGGGAGGGAGAGGAGGCATGCTGGGGAAGGAAGGGGTAGGCAGCGGGGTTGGGGGGAAGGGAAGGGGTGGGCAGCGTGGTTGGGGAGAGGGAGGCGCCAGCGGCTTGGTAGGGGAGGACTTAGATTAAAGAGCTAAAAATTAGGGTTTTGACCTAGTTTCCAAATTAGGGTAATTTGAAAACCTAATTTAAAAATTAGGGTTTTTATACAAACCCTAAAAAATCCTAATTTTAATTTGAACATTTAAACCATTATATTGGACATAAGTGTAATTATTTAATGTATGCAGTAAAGGGCAGTATTGTCATTTTAAAAATATGTAACGATGACATCGTAAAAAAATACACTTTTTGATGGAACCCTAACAGATGGACACAAGTGTTACAAAATCAGGATTTTTGGTCACAGAATGTTACATTTTGAAACTTAATGTTATTGACTGTAATTTCACCCTAACTTTAGGGTCATAAGTATAATTAGCCCTTATATTTATCTCTTCTTTCATTGTCTTTTTCCAAACTACTTGAGTTTATGCTTCTTCAAAAGACTGAGGCTCTAAAATGACATAATTACAAGCTTCATATATATCAAGCTTCATAAAGATCGTTTGAATTGTTTTGATTGTTTTTAAATCTTTAAACGGACTGACTGTGCTATCAAAAGCTCACTCTCGTCTAACTTCCTTTCTGTAGGTGATATCCACCATTAGGGTGCCTGAGAATGGATTAGAGCTGAGTGTAAGAAAGAGAATTGATCTTAGTATTGATTTTTAGAACCCCTGCGTGAGATTAAAATTTAGTTTATCCATCATAATTGTGTTTTCAGAGTGATACATTAATTGATGATTAGTTGCTCTGACAAATTGGTAGTATTTGTTTTGGTTGAGTTTGAGGGTTTTATTGCTTCAATGTATGTGATCGAGCGAGTGTTAACATTTCGAAAACTCTGGGATGTTACACAATAAGGTGATATAGAAGTTTGTGAAGTTAGAATATCACATATTTAACATTATTTTTTGTAGATTGCTCTATATATACACAAGAACTAAAACATAATGAATTAAAAATGAGTTGCAGTCATTTGTAGTGGAAAAGAAAAATCCTAAAAATGGTGCAGGAACTATAAAATTAGTAATTTATTATGTAGACATAAATAGGCAACTAAAAATAAACATTGGAACTGAAATGGAAGCACATGCAATAATTTTAATTCATTTCAGATAATGATTTATTTTTACTTACAGCCCAAGAAAATCCCTAACCCTTTATACAAAACAAAATTTCTTAGATAACCATCATTTTAAAATATAAAATTATAATCCTATAAAAGAAATGTCATAGCTTTACAAGACAATCCTTATAATTAATTGTTTCACTTCAAGTTCATGTTCAACAATTTTTGGAGGTGTTGTTTTGATCTATTTTTGAAGATTTTCAGAAATAACCAACTTAAAAATGCAATATATTTGATGCTTTGTTTTGGGCACGAAAGAGAATATGATTTCTACTTTAGACTTTGAGTTATTATATTAAAATTAATTTGTGAAGAAACTGCCATTTTGGCATTTCAAAGATATTTAAAAATAAAGTCATTTTCGTTTCTTATATTGCTTATATGAAAATATGTTAGTATTAATATTTATTTTTTATACATGGTCTTCGTACTTTATATTTGTGAGATTCTATTTTGTTATTTTGAAGTGCATTTAAGGTATTAATGGTCAAAATGAAGGCTTAACATGTAAGTATATTCATTAGGCAGTGCTTTAAAAACTTTAGAGTTAGTTTCCTATTTTTAAAAGGTTTAAAAACTTTACGTTAACAATAAATTATAATACATAGTAAAGTAATAAGTTGGGGTGGGAAAAGAAAATGACCAAAACAAATTGGATGACGTGTTGCATAAGTAAGATAGATAAAAAAAAAAGAACACTAAAGAAGCTAATTTATTTTAAACTTCAATGTTATATAATTAAAATTTTAGAATTGTTTTTCTAGTTTTAAAAGGTTTACAACAATTGAGGCAATAATGTTCATAAATTTTTTAATAATAAATTTTAGTGAAGAGTTAGTAAGTTATGTTAATAAAAGAAAAGGACATTAAAATAAATAAGATGATGCAATGCATAAGTAAGAGGGGTATATAAGAAAAAGAACAGTTATAAAAGCTTATGTGTTTTAAAGTACAATGTGATATAAGTAAAATTAACTAATGAAGTAAAATCTTATAATGGTATGTTTTAATTATTTACAACAAATAACTCATATTCTTTTTACATGTTGCTTCCGTATAAAGAAAAGAAACCTTTTAATTTGGGATCTACCATTTTTTTTCATAAGCGACTTATGTTTTCTTTATATTTGAGTGTTTAGGTTGTTATTTAAAGTGTTTTTGACGTGTTCATAATCAAAATTAAGTTCTAATATGTTGATACATTGATTAAGTAGAGTTTTAGAAGGTGTAAAATTGATTTTTTATTCTTACAAGGAGAAGGGGACCTAATTAGATGCAGATTGGACAGAGTATTGCAAAATGAAGAATGGATGAATATGTATCCTAATTCTGAAGCTATAGCTCTAGCACCACGCATCTCACATCATTCTTTGGTCACTATACAAAGCTACCCAAAAGAGACAAAAGGGAAGAGGCCTTTTAAATTCTTTAATTTCTAGATGATGCATAATACCTTTAAGGAAACAATGAGCAAGAGCTGGGACAAACACTACCAAGGATCTGCTTGATCAGGGTTATGTCAAAAATTAAAGGCTTTGAAACATGAGGTGAAGAAATCAAACAAAGCCTATTACAGTAATATCTGACAGAAAATAGCTGAAGCTTTTTCTGAGCTTCAAGAAGTGCAGAAGCAGATATTGGAAAAAGGGGATACTAGCCGGGTACAGAAAAAACAAGAATTGCAACAACAATACTTTCACCTAGCAGCAGCAGAGGAAAGCTTCTACTACCAAAAGGCAAGGGTCAAAGACATCAAGTTAGGGGATCAAGACACAACATATTTTCATAAGAAAGTAAAGATTCACAGTGCACACAACAAGATATTATCTACCTTCAAGGAAGATGGTAACCAAGTGATTCGGGCTGAGGAAGTACATCAAGAAGTTATAAGATATTTTTCCCAATTTCTAGGCACACCTGTACCTAGACAACCACAGACCAAGGAAAGACTGAGGCAGGTCATGAAGTATAAGTTCTCTACTGAAGACCAAGCTAGATTGAATGAGCCTATCTCTGCTCAAGAAGTTAAATAGGCTATTTTTTTTCTCTAAAACATAACAAGGCACCTGGACCAGATGGTTACACAGCTGAATTCTATCAGCAGAAATGGCAAGTGATTAGGAAGGATGTAGAAGATGCTGTGTTGGAATTCTTTGCACAAGGTAATGGTCTACATTACTTCAATAATACAGAGATTACCTTAATTCCTAAAATACCTTGTCCTAATACAATGAGATATTTTAGACCCATTGCTTGTTACAATGTGATCTATAAGGCCATCTCTATCTTATGTCAAAGGATTAAAAAGGTTCTACCTAAAATCATTAGCACCAATCAATCAGCTTTTGTAAGCCAAAGACATATCTCTGACAATATATTGCTGATGCAAGAATTGGTGAAGAATTATCATATGGAAGGAGGGATGCCCAGGTGTGATTTGAAAATTGACATACAAAAGACCTATGACTTTGTGGGGTGGGATTTTATGCGATGTTCTATGCATGGAAGTCCTAAATTTCCCAAAAAATTTGGACACTAGACAATGAAGTGTGTTAGATCAGCCATATTCTCCATCAACCTCAATGGTGCTATGGGTGGTTACTTTGCTAGCTCTAAAGGCCTAAGACAAGGTGACCCTATGTCACCATATCTCTTTTTAGTGGTAATGGAAGCTTTCTCTGGTATGTTAAAGGAGTATTCAAGTCTACCTGGGTTTAAATATCATCCAAAATGCAAAGAGCATCAAATTCAACATTTATGTTTTGTTGATGATCTGTTTATCATGGCTGCAACAAAAAAGGACTCTTTGGCAATCATCAAATAGGCTTTAGATGAGTTTGGTCTTCTTTCCCACTATACCCTAACTTGAACAAAAGTTCCTTGTTTCTAGCAGAGTTTGAAGAAGAGGAGAAGAATCAGCTTAAGCAAACCATAAATGTCCCTATTGCAGAGCTGCCTATCACATATCTGGGTGTGCCCCTCATTACAACCAAGATAAATCAAAAGGATTGTCAAATATTGATTGAGAAACTCACAAAGAAGATATCAAATTGGTCAACAAAACATCTTTCTTATGCAAGAAGGATTTAGTTGGCTAGTTCAGTCCTCTTGAGTATGCAGGTTTATTGGTGCTCAATTTTTATTTTTCGACAAAAAATTATCAAACAAATTGAAGTTAAGATAAGGGCTTTTATATGGCATGGAAAAGACAGTAAATGCACAGGTGCAAAAGTGGCTTGGAAGGACCTTTGTGTACCAAAATAAGAAGAAGGGCTTGGTTTGAAAAGACTGGGTGAATGGAATAGAGCTTTCTTGGCAAAGCATATATGGGATTTGGCAAGGAAAAAAGATTCTTATGGGTCAAATGGTGCCATACATATATACTTAAGGATAAAAATTTGTGGTCCTTTTAGCCACCATATACTTTGACTACGTTTGACAACACTTTCACTTTTGGTTTTCTGTTTTCAAAAAAACAAAAACAAAAAATAGTTAATTCTTTTTTTACAAAAACAAGTGAGTATTTGATTACCCAGTTTTTATTTTGAGTTTTTTTTTTCTTTTGGATGTTTGATTACCCAGTTTTTTATTGAGTTTTTTTCTTGGTGGTGGTTTGCGGTGGTGGTGGTGGGGCGTGGCAATGGCCGACAGTGGTGGTGGCCGGTTGTCGGCGGTGGCTGGTGGCCGCCGACAGTGGTCACTGATGGTGGCTGTCGGCCACCGGCGGTGGTCGCCGGAGGTTGATAGTGGTGGTGGGCGGTGGCTGCAGGCGGTGGGAGGGTGGTGGTGGTCTCAAAATAAAAACTAAAACTGAACACCAAAACTCACTTTTGGAGTTTTTAAAAACAACCCTGATTTAAAAACTGGTTTTTTAAAGTGAAGGAAAAAAAAGACGAGAACTGTGCGTCAAATGCGTTTATTCTTTCCAGTTTACAAAACTAAAAAAAACCTGGAAAAGTAAATTGCGTCAAACGGGGCCTTTATCTTGGACATGGAGCAAGATTATCAAGTTCAGAGGCCAAGTCCAACATTATACCAAATATGACATTGGAAATGGACAAATGGTTTGGTTGTGGTATGATAGCTGGATGCCTAATTGCAGCCTAGTTACTCAGTTTGGTAATAGAATAATTTATGATTCTGGTTTGGGGGCAGAATCTAAAGTGTCTGCCATAATTGAAAACAATCAGTGGGCTATGCCTCAAGCTAGATCAGTAGCTCTCAGGTTATGGAAGAAAGCTATGAGAAGCATGCCACAGCCTCAGGGGGACATGGAAAGTCTTGTGGAACCAGACCAACAATGGTCAGTTTACAGTCAATTCAGCTTGGAATGCTATGAGAACTAAGAAGGCAAAAGTGACATGGTGGAAACTGGTGTGGTTTACAGGCTACATTCCCAAATGTGCTTGTATCTTACGGATGCTATGTAAGGATGGGCTTAGAATAAGGAGCAAACTTAAGAAATGGAACTTCATAACAGATGATAAATGTGCACTATGCAACAAGCAAATGGAAGATGTAAACCACTTATTCTGGAATTGTGAGTTTACAAAGAAGATATGGAAGGAGGTATGGGATAAGATGCTGGTAACATATCAAGGGAATTCATGGAGGTAATTGTTGGATTATGTAGTTTCAAATTTTAGAGGTAAAAGCTTCAAGACAAAGTTAAGAAAGCTTGGAATTGCAGTCGCTATGTATATGATATGGAGATAAAGGAATACTAGAACTGTCACACAACGAACCCTGTCAGTGGATGATATTTAATGATCAAGCATTGGATACAATGGAGAGTGAGAAGCCGGAAGCAAGAACCACACTCAAATATCAACAGGGAACTTTGTGAACAATGGGAAATAAATAGAGGAAACTATTAGAATGAACTGGGAGGTGTGATGTATTTCATACTGAAAATGTTAGGCATATGTGAGGTATTACAAAACAAGTGTGCATAAGACTCTTGGGATTAATAAATTGACTTTCACCAAAAAAAAAGTGGTCAAGATAACTGCAATATGTGATGTTTAGATCATTGTTTTTCCAATTATTGAATTTGCTATTTGTAATGTTTTAGGATGACCACCTAAGACTCTATGCTAATGCTATCTCCCAAAGGAAATATCCTTTAACAACCTAAGTTCTCATGCCTAGAACTACACCCTTTGAAAGTAGAAACCTGCCCTCTCCACTCAAACTGAATCTGTCAAATTTTCTAATTTCTATTATCTCATTCGTCACTATCAAGTACTAAGGTTTAAGTTCATGATTAATAGTACTTTTAGCTATCTATTTCCTGGAGTTAAGTAAGGCTAATGGGGTTAGAAACACCCAAATGTTACCAGATAAGGGGATTTTTCCATCATCTGAAAATAAACTTAGAGCTTACCCTAATATCAAACAAAAAATACCTCACATTATATCATGTTAGCAGCACCTCGTATGGTGAATTCAACATTTTTTTACCCTGTGGAAGAACTCGGAAGGCAACTATCATGCCTAAGTTAAAATAGCTTGATCGTAAAATAAAGAGGATCAGGAACCACTGCTTAAAAAGACATTATGGTAACTACAGATGCAAAATGAAATTGAAACTCCTATGGCTGAAAACCCTATTATCAACAATGGAAATTGGGAACCATCATTTCATACTCTGCCTAATGAATCCCTAAAAGTGTTGGTAGTATGTCAGTACTGTGTTGGAAGTCTGACCTAAATATATCACAACAATATTAATATCAGTGTAGCATAAATGTGAGAAGTTAGTTAAAAAAATTCTGAACAGAAATATGGCCAAGCAACATTAGAGAACTTGCACCTAAAATCATCAGTAAAATACAAATATTACTCGAGGTCAACCCGTTAAAGAACATGCAAGTGGAGAAGGAAAGCAACAGACAGTAGGGTGTTGCTGGGGATGAAAAAGACAATATGCAAAAACCGAATATGCTTTTGATTTCTTCATAGAGCTTATCATCTAAGCAGCCTAAAAACTGCAGACGTTCAAGCTCACATCCCAACCATGAGATCAATTTCATGCTTTAAAGATCAACAGAAAAACCACTCAAGAAGAAATGTAACAAGCAAACCTTCCCAAAAAAGATGGTAGACTTTGCAAAACAAGTAAAGCTTAAAAAGGCATTTAGTTTAATGTATGTTCATTGCTTTGAAGAGCAAAAAATAAAAAAAATAGAACTATGTACTTAAAGCACTTTAGTGCACCATTTCCACTAAGGTAACCACAATGATGTTGGAAATTAATGCACTTCGCTGTTTGTGTTGATTGTGTGTATTTAGTCTTAGACTTCCAGAAAGTCCTAGCTGCGATGTCTGTTCATTCTCCAATACTAGTCTAGAGAAATCTATGTCTAGAGAAGTCCAATTGAGCCTATAAATGTGTATCTTCAACATATGTAATTGTGAGTGAGTAAAGTAATAGAAACTCATATTTTCTCTCCATCACATTTTGTGTTCATTAGAGAGTTTTGCTATAGCAATCTCTCTTATTCTCAGATCAGCATTTTTGAGTTCATTTCCTTCAAGTGGTATCAGAGCAAAGTTATGATTGCAGGGCCGCTACCGCTGCTTAATGGTTTCTTTGACGGGTGAAATGTCTAGTATCTCACACACTCCTTTTTCAATTTTTGGAGGAGAAAATTATGATTACTGGAAGGTTAAAATGAAGAAACTTCTTCTCTCAAACGGGCTTTGGAGCATTGTTGAGAAAGGATACGAGATTCCAGCAGATGAAAGCCAACTCTCAAGCAACGAAAAAGATCGCATTGAGGCAAATCGAATGAATGATGCCAAGGCTCTTTCTTAAATCCAAAATGGGGTTTCTTCATCAATCTTTCCCAGAATTATTGGTGCAACCATAGCAAAGGAGGCCTAGGAAGCTTTGCAGCAAGAATTTCATGGCGATAGCAAGGTAATAACCTGTAAACTTCAATCTCTTCGCTGGGAATTTAAAAATCTAAAAATAAAAGATTCTGAATCCATTAAAGACTTTTCTTCAAGAGTTGTTGATATTGTGAATCAAATGAAAACTTATGGGGAAAAAATTACTGATCAGAAGATAGTTGAGAAAGTTTTGATTAGTCTACCTGAAAAATATGATGATATTGTTGCTATCATTGAAGAAACGAAGGATCTTGGAAGCTTATCTGTCTGGCAGCTAATGGGTTCTTTACACCCCATGAACAAAGGAAATTAAGACATGCTAATCCTTCTTTTGAGAGTGCTTTTCAATCCAAATTGGCCATCAGTTCACAAAAAAAGTTTTCTAGAAAATTTTAATTTCGAAAGGAGCCAAGGCAGGATCGGCTCAAATTGAGAAAGCATTTGCCAAACAGAGAGGAAGACGGTCAAAGCCAAAGAGGTACGATTTAAAATTACTCTGAACCAATTTGCAAGATTTGCAAGAGAAATAATCATACTACTTCAAATTGTCGTTTTCGTGGAAAGCCTCAATGTTACAATTGCAAGAAATTTGGACATATTGAGAAGAATTGCAAAGTAAGAAGAAATGATCAAGCAAATTTTTCAAAAGAAAAAGATTGTGAAGGAAATTTATTTTTTACAAGCCAAACAAATACAAAAGAATCCAAAAACACTTGGTACCTTGATAGTGCTCGTAGTAACCATATGTCAGGAAATGAGAAAATGTTTCTTGACATGGATACTACAGTCACGCCTAAGGTACGATTGGGTGATGGATCACTGGTGGAAGCAAGAGGAAAGGAATCCATTTTGGTCGGTACTCAAAATGGGATCAAATTCATTCATGATGTTTTATACGTACCCGACTTGGAACAAAATTTGCTTAGTGTTGGGCGCTTATAAAAAATGGCTACCACTTATACTTCTCAAATCGTTGCTGTAAATAGGTTTTAAGGAACCAAGTTAGCAAGTCGAAGCTCTATGACCGAAAGGATAAAAACCAAGTAATTGCAATTATTGAAATGGAAGAAAAGAGAAATTTTCCAATTGAGTTCCAATGTGGAACACTTGCTACTTGCAAAGCTGAAGTTATGGGAGAAAGTTGGCTATGGCATAAGAGATTTTTCCATCTCCATTTCAATGCACTGAAGCTGCTTCAAGAGAAGTGTATGGTGAAGGGTTTATCAGCAATAGATACCATATCTAGTCCATATGAAGGATGCATAATGGGAAAACAACACCGTTTACCATTTCCAAAGAGAAGTTCTTGAAGAGAAAAGTCACCATTGGAGCTGGTCCATACCGATATATGCGGAAGAATGAAAACACCCTCTTTTAGTGAGCGAAGGTACTTTTTACTCTTTGTAGATGATTACTCTCGAATGACTTGGGTTTATTTCTTGAAAGAAAAATCAAAGACCTTCCGTAGCTTTAAAAGTTTTAGAGCTCTTGTCGAGAAACAAAGTCGCTGTTACATCAAAAGAATTAGAAGTGATAGAGGAGGTGAATATACCTCTAAAGACTTTGAAGAATATTGTAAAAATGAAGGCATTTGGAAACAACTAACAATTGGATATAGTCCACAGCAAAATGGAATCGCAGAGCGTGAAAATCGGAAAATTGTTGAGATGGCAAGATCAACGATGGTAGAGAAGGATTTGCCCAAACATTTTTGGGCTGAGGCTGTTAACACAACTGTCTATATCCTTAATCGATGTCCGACAAAAGCTGTGAAGTATAAAGCTCCACTTGAAGCTTGGAGTGGCATCAAACCTTCGGTAAGACATTTGCGAATTTTCGAGAGCATTTGTTATGCTCATGTTCCTTCTGAAAAACGAAGCCAGTTTGATAAGAAAAGCGTCAAATGTATCTTTGTTGGTTATGATTCTTCAACAAAAGGTTATCGGCTTTATGATGTGGAAACTAACAGATTAATTGTTAGTAGAGATATTATCTTTAATGAACATGCTTCGTGGGATTGGAAGGAGAAAAGGAGATGGAGACACTGTATGCTATATATCCAATGCAAGGCAAAACTTATGAATCACATGAAGTTGTTTCTCGGTCACCTCCGTCAACCCTAAATTCACAAAGTGAGGCTGCTTCATCAAACCAATCAACTCCAGAATCTCCTCCAAGAAGAATGAGAAGAATTAGTGAAATATATGAGTCCTGCAATTTTACAATAATAGAGCCACAATGCTTCAAAGAAGCAGAGCAACATGAAGTATGGATCAAGGCAGTGGAAGAAGAGATGGCCATGATTGAAAAGGACAATACCTGGGACCTTGTTGATCGTCCAAAAGGAAGAGATGTTATTGGAGTTAAATGGTTATACAAGACAAAGCTAGATCAAGATGGAAGCATTCAAAAGCATAAGGCAAGGCTAGTGGCAAGAGGCTTCGTCCAAAAACCAGGTATAGATTTTTCTTAAACCTTTGCACCCGTAGCAAGACATGAAACTATAAGAACCTTAATAAGTCTTGCTGCCCATAAAAAATGGAAAATTTATCAACTTGATGTTAAGTCAGTGTTTTTAAATGGAGTACTAGACCTGGCAAACGGGTAACCCGGTCGGGTACGGGTAAAATCCGGCCGGGTGCGGGTAAATTCGGGTCGGGTAAATTTTACCCGGCTTTTCCGGGTAGCCTTTTTAGGAATCCGTACCCTACCCAAACGGGTAGGGTATTACCCGTGGGTAAATGACCCATTTTTTAATTAATTTTTTCTTTTTTTTAAACAGATTTTCATTACCTTATTTTGCTAATTAATTATTACCGTTAGCCATTTTCTTTTTCCTTTTGTTTATTTTCCCTTTTTGGTCAATTGCAATTTGCAAGCATCAACTCCCAGTCCCCAAACCCTAACTACAATCCAAAATAATACAATCAAACGTAAACGCATACATAATCACAAGCATAAAGTTCTCCATCGGTAGACCCAAACCCTACTCACAATCCAAAATAAGACAATTAAAAATTAACAAAAATACATGATCACATTCACATGCATGAACTAGAAGATTGACGACCATCTGTAGTCGATCTGAGACTGAGAGAAGACATCAAAGCGGTGGCAGCAACGTAGGAAGGTCGCGCCGGCAGTAGAGTAGGAAGGTCGGGGTGGGCGATCGGCGGTCGCGTTGAAGAGTGAGGGGTTCGAGAAGGTTGATGCCTAGGCTTTCGGAGGTAGATCTCGGTGAGGGGGCTCACAGTTGGCGGTCGATCTCGATCTCTACTATGAATATGTGATTACTGATTGACTGAGGGAAGAGGGTAGAGAGAAAGGGGCGATTGCGGTGGAGAAGGATGGGGTGGTGGCGCAGAGATGGGGTTGGGGCGGCGACAGAGAAGAATGGGGAAAATATGAAGAGACCAGATGAGAAATGAGAGAGGTTAGGGGATTATGACATAAAGAGGATATATATAGTATGAAAAGACGGGTAAACTCGGGTAACCTGTACCCGACCCGGACCTATCCGTAAAATACGGTTCGGTTCGGGTACGGGCAGAATTTTGCCAGGTCTATGGAGTACTAGATGATGAAGTATATGTAGAGCAGCCCTAAGGGTTCTTTGTGAAAGGGGGAGGAAATAAAGTTTACAAGTTGAAAAAGGCTCTATATGGGCTGAAGCAAGCTCCTCGAGCTTGGTATAGCAAGAATGATAAGTATTTTGCAAAGAAAGGTTTTAAGAAAAGTAAGAGTGAGCCGACACTAAATATTTTGAGAGAAAGAGCTGCTCTTCTCATTGTTTCAGTTTATGTCGATGACTTGATGGTCACTGGTAGCAATGAAAAAATGATTCAAAGCTTCAAGAAGGAAATATGATGCATGCGTACGAAATGAGTGACTTGGGTTTACTACTTCTTGGGTATTGAAGTCTCTCAGAACAGGAATTGGATTTTCATTTCTCAGAAAACGTACACAAAAAGTATCCTTATGAAGTTTGGTATGGCTAGCTGTAGTTAGTTGATACTCCTTTAGTTCCAAATGAAAAGCTAAGGCTCGAGGATGGAAGTAAGAAAGTAGACGCATCAAAATATCGAAGTCTAGTTGGAAGTCTTTTATATCTCACTGCAACTAGACCGGACATCATATTTGCGGCAAATCAACTTTCAAGGTATATGCAAAAATCCTAGTCAACAGCATTATGGAGCTGCCAAAAGGGTCTCGAGGTACTTGCAAGGGACATTAGATTATGGAATCCTGTAAAAAGCAGGTGAAGAATCAAAATTGGTTGGTTATACGGATAGCGATTGGGCAGGCTGCCTTGATGATATGAAAAGCACTTCTGGATATGCTTTTTCTCTTGGTTCAGGTCTATGCTCATGGGGTTCAAAGAAGCAAAAACCCATGGCTCAATCTTCAGCAGAAGCAGAGTATATTGCTGCTGCAAGGGCAACATCACAGGTAGTTTGGTTGCGAAGAATTCTTGAAGACATGGGTGAAAAGCAAGAAGAAGGAACTACTTTGTATTGTGACAATAAATCAGCCATTGCAATGGGAAAGAACCCCGTTAGTCATGACCGAGCTAAGCATATTGCTATAAAAGATCATTTCATCATAGAAGCAATATCAGAAGGGATAATAAAGTTAGAGCATTGCAGAATTGGAGAGCAATTAGCAGATATATTTACCAAAGCACTTGCAAAGGACATGTTTTGTTATCTCAGGGAATCAATTGGAGTTGTAAGGAAAGTGCATTAAGGGGGGAGTGTTGGAAATTAATGCACTAAGCTGTTTGTATTAGTGTTGATTATGTGTATTTAGTCTTAGACTTCCAGAAAGTCCTAGCTGTGATGTCTGTTCGTTCTCCAATACTAGTCTAGAGAAGTCCAATAGAGCCTATAAATGTGTATCTTCAGCATACGTAATTGTGAGCGAGTAAAACTCATATTTGCTCTCCATCACAGTCTGTGTTCATTAGAGAGTTTTGCTGTAGCAATCTCTTTTATTCTCATATCAGCATTTTTGAGTTCATTTCCTTGAAATGAACAAGCTAAACAAATTCTTCAGCCTAGAATATACTGCAATAGTAGGATAATGAAGTCATCCCAACTTTAAGAATGATCCCCAATCCACTCCTTTGTTTAAGATCCAACATATAGGAGAAGAAAGGGTTTAGGAGATAATCGAGATAATCATTTATAATTCTGGTAATCAGAAAACATATTTGGATAGACAAATTCTACATCTAACTTTATATACTTTCTTATACCAGATTCAATTGAAATTACACAAACCAGTTTCGTTTGCACTTGTTTGCAACAAATTCAATAGAAGCATTCTTGAGAAGAAAAAGAAGTATATAAGATCAAGAAAGAGTAACTTTGTATCCTAAATCAAATTTAGGCATTGCTATAAAATAAGTGAGCATATGTATACAACTTAAAGAGTCATATGTTCCAGCAACTCAGAAAAAAGCAACAGACGCAAAGATGCCAGGAAACATTATATGCAATTTTGTTCCAGGCATATCTTTCAGAGAGGCCAATAAACGTAAGGAAACATTTGAACAAATGGTCCTGTGAAGTTTCAACTGACAATATCACGAAAAATCCGAAACATAAGATTAAGAAGTCAACACCCAAAAAAAAAAAACCAAAATAGATGATTCAATTCTCAGGAATGAAACGTAAGAAACGAAAAGCCAATAATTGTGGGAGATGAATTTCAGCCATGGTTTATAAGAACTCTGACCAGTGAATAACAAAACACCACTTTAACTGAATAACAAAACAGAGCATGAAGAGGAATGTAGCAGCATATTGTAAGGAGAGAGGCGGATAGAGGGAATCAACCTGGGCCACCAACTTGTGAAAATTTCCTCTAATGCAACAAAGGGACATAATTGTTCATGGAAGGAGACGACGGTTTGGTGATGCCGGTAATGTTTCAATAGGGATGGAATTCTTTCGATCTTCATTTTCTAAAGGGGGTATATTGGAAGGTAAATGTTCAATTCAGGTTTGCCCTTTTAAGATAGAGAGATGGAGGGGCAAAACTGAAAATGAAATGTGTAGAAACACTATTAGACAGCTTAGACATTTAAGGTAGAGAGATATCGCTAAATGTCTTTCATCAGCACAAGAAATGTTGGCTAACGAAAAGTCAAAAGTCAACTAGTTGCATAACTTCTGTCCACGCTCTGCATCTATGTGATCTTCACTGATGAGCATCATAGCTGACTTGCTTTTTCCTACCAAAACAAAAATGGGTTCTTCTTGAGGTCTCTGTGTAAAGCCGAGCATGTATTTGATTCGTATGTCGTGAAACTAGAAGAATTTTCAATGTGATAGCAGGGGAGAATTTACAGTGAAAAACTTTAGTTTGATCTGCTCTAAACTTGAATCCATCCAGATTTCTAGAGCTGAAGATCTTTGACTTATTTCATTATCCAAGAGAACTGAAGTACAAGCACAAAGATCATAAAATGCTAGATAAAGGGGAAGTCCAGATGAAAATGCACCAACAATTTTTCCTGGTCAAGCAATTGGGTAGCTAGCCATCATGGCAATGCCACAGAGACCTTCCTTGTACTCGATGTCTCTTTCCATTTTGATGTATCCATCATCTCCCCAACTAGTGCCCCATGAATTCTTTATTAACCAATACTTCTTGCCATCGTCTGTTGTGCCATACCCAACCGCTGTTACACCATGATCCAAGAAATCCATACAATATTCTGTGAAAACGCCGCTCTTATAAAATTGAAAATCTGGAGTGCTAGCATCAATTGCAACGGAAACTGGTTGATTAGCCACAGTGTTCAATAATGCTGACTCGTTATTGGCAGGCACATTTTCAAAACCATTGATCGTGGCTGCAATGGTGGCATTCCTGCTACAATTTCCATCCACTCCCTTCTACTGGTAATTGGATTCATTGGAGAGGCCACTGTTGTTTATTATGAATTCAAAGGAAAAAGACATGTATCCAGCCCACGTCCATAGTAGTATCACAGTCAACGAGTTGTTGCTCGGATAATGTCATCAATTTACGGGTTGAGATCTGACAATTCCTTCCATGGCTCCAACTGCTGAAAATGCCCAACATGATCCTACGGTTCTTAAGAGATGGTTCATAGCAAAAATCGTATAGAGTTAGTGAAACGGAAATTGGAAAAAGTACTTTCTCAAGCGAAGTTTTTGGATGAAGTAATGGCAGGTGTATGTCTTACCACTCGCACCTTGGTCCTTAACGGCAGTAACAGCACCTTGATCCCTCCAGTCTACGGAAGATGGAACGTTTGCCAAGCTTTCGTACCTAAATGAAGTTGGTTTACACGGGGCGGAGGGGCTTTTGAAGCCATTGTGAGAGGCGCGGAACTCCTTGCTCGTCAGGTCCGCAAATCCATTGATGCCTAACTTGTAAATGTGGTTCTCAGCTTAGTTGAAGGATTCAATTAACTCCACGTTGTCCTTAAATACCTTAAATCGTATTGCCTTTTCTGCCTCATTCTTGTATGTACGTCCATAACGAATCATCCATTGCTCGTGTCTCTCTTTCAATGATGCTTCAGATATTGACTCGGACGTGGTTTGAGAAGCCCACATCCCCCAGAACAACAATGCTGCAAGAAGTAAATTGAAACTAGATCTTGTAGCCATTGTTTAGCTACAATTTTCTACCTCATTTGTTGAGATATTTATTTGGATACTTATAGACTTGCATTCCGATTACTTCAAACAGAATATACTGATGTATGGACAGACATTTACAAGTTGATAGAGCGGTTGGTGGACAGCCCTATGTTGCAATCGCATTGTATACCATCCTATGTTATGAAAAAGTTTGTTCCTATTATCCGGACCATATTGTTCAAACGTATCTCTTTGTTTCATTCGAGCGAACGACAGTAAATACAAATGTAGCATACCATGTGAAATGCGGGTAAACGTTCTGCAACTTGTAATACTTAATCATCTTTTATTAACTCTTGATTTGTCAGTAAATTATGGATTAATGTCAAGTTTACCAAGAAACAAAATTATGCGCATACACTTTTTTTTTTCTAGGGAAGTGGCTTCTTAGATCTTCGACCTCCCAAGGACCAACCAAGATTCGTCTTTTCGATTCTTCTTTCTTCAGTGATTACATTATCGCCTTCTGCTGTTAGCGTCAGGTTCCCTAAGACAGTTCTTTTTTTCTTTTGATCTTGCTTTCCTTAGAAACTACTAGCTCCCCCAAAAAGAGATGTTGTATACCATGATTTTGAAACACTCTAACAATGGGTGTTTTTATAAAAATGCCAAGTCTCCGTACATTTGATTTGGAAGTAAGAGTACCTAAATATCTTGTGTTCTCCTTGCTTTGACAAATTCAGAAACATTATAAAACAAGTATTACACATCCTATAAATGTGCAGAAAATTAACAAGATTACCAAGCATAAAAGTTACCATCATCACATCTCTCAAATTAGAGCATATGCTAGTCTAATGTTCTTAGGGACTAGTTAATGCGGAGCATTATACAATGAAAATGAATCCCAAAGTTTGTGTAAATAAGTGATATGGCTCCTCGGACACTCCTTGACATTGGTGCTGCTTGGATGATTTCAAACCGAATTTCTGTAGCTAAAAGTTGGAACCATGCATATTACGATGAGCATATGAGATCTAATTTGACGTTTCTAGTTTGGTACCGTAAATGTAAAAGAAAACCTAGCTGACTTCTCACGATTGAAGCTCATCTTTCTAGTGAAATGGCTTTAAAAATAAGGAGTCCAGTGAAACTCCCCCCAGAAGCAGTTCTGGCCAGAACACCATCAAGAATCTCATTTAGGTCCACGAGTAGCTAACTCTGGCGAATAAACTGAAAACTTTATTTCGGGACTTTGATTGGCACTTTCCTAAAGTACGTTCAAGTCAACGGCAACAACTTTCTAACCTTGGCTAGCACTTCCTGCAAAATCGCTGCAAGTTGGCAATTGTTTTCCGCTATCAACGACACTTAAGCAGAGTTGTTGTTAATTTGTATTCCTGGGCAAGTTATGCAAGTATAACAAAGCCTTTGTTCGTAAGCACTATTGATGATCAACTTGCCCACTAACCTGAGTTTTCGTAGTTGAGAAGTTAAAGGGTAGAGGACTAATGAACATTGCATGGTTGGTGTCAGCTAAACTAGCCAGTAAAGTCCGTTTTCCTGCGACATTAAGGATTGGCAAGGGGAGTGACCTCCCATCGTGTAGCCCGGCCCAGGAGGCATCTAATTGACTAAAAAGAAAGCATAATCAGCGTGGACAATCCACCTGAATCCCATTATTTTTTTCAAGAACAGTTGGATTAATATGAAAGAGTAAAATTGGTGCGGAAATTATATGTACGGATTCCATGACGGCTGAAGATCTTTATGATTGTCAAGCATCTTATGCCTATAACCAAAAACATTAAATTCACAACTTTTGTAGTCATTGAGTACAGAATATGAAATCAGAAAGTTTTATTACACACGACACAGAAATCATAGCACATGAAGACCACAAGTGATCACCAGCATGCTACAAGCAAATTCTGAGGGCCAGCAGAAGGTTAAAATGAAGATGTGCCAACTAGTAGTTTGGAATTAAGCAAGTGGGTAAGAAGCCATCATGGCAATGCCACATTCACCTTCCTTGGCAGCAACATCCCTTGCTAGTTTAATGTATCCATCGTAGCCCCAGCTATTTCCCCAAGAATTCTTAAGTAACCAATACTTCTGACCATCGTCGGTTGTGCCATACCCAACTGCTGTAACGCCATGGTCTAACATGGTTCCACAATCTTTTGAATAGACGCCACTACTGTAGAACATGAAACCGGCACTCATAGCATCGATGGCAACAGAAACTGGTTGATTAGCCACAGCACTCAACAATGCCGACTCATTATTGGCAGGCACGTTTTCGAAACCATTGATGCTTGCAGCAATAGAGATATTTCTGCTACAATTTCCATTCGCTGCCTTGTACGGGTAAGCAGTTTCATTAGCAAGGCCACCGTTGTTTATTATGTATTCCATTGCAGTAGACATATATCCACCATAGCAACCGTAATTCACACCATCTCTATCGCAGTCAACAAGTTGTTGCTCGGATAGTGAGAGCAATTTATGAGTTGAGATCTGAACAATTCCTTCCATGGCTCCAACAGTTGAAAATGCCCAACAGGATCCTGCATGTTTGTCATAGATATTGTAAAAAGGAAAGAACATTACTAAGAAGTAAACATCCAAAATTTTGCACCACCGTGGGTTTTACCACATGCGCCTTGGTCCTTGACGGCAGTAACAGCTCCTTGGTCTCTCCAGTCCACGGATGGTGGAACGTCCGTCACCCCTTCGTACTTAAACGTTGTTGGTTTGGGAGGCGTTGAGGACATTTTGTATCCATTGCGAGTTTGAAATTCCTCATTTGTCAGGTCCGCAAATGCATTGATGGCCAACTTATACGTGTGTGTCCCTGCCTCGTTGAAAGTCTCGATATACTTCACGTTGTCATTGTATATCTTGGAACGCAGCCCCTTCTCTGCTTCATCCTTGTACACGCGTCCATATTGCGCCATCCACTGGTCGTGTGTCAGCTTCACGGGCGCTTCGTTCAAAGAGCGCGATGTGGATAGAGAAGCCCACGTCCCCAAAATTAGCAACGTCGCGAAAAATGCCTTCAAAGCCATACTTGAGACTTGATGGTGTGAATGAGAAGGCACAACTCATTTCCCTGAGAGGTTGAGATACTTATAGATATGGTTCAAATGAAAAATGCATGCACCACTCGCAATTACAAAACTCGAGCTTGGGAGACGCCGCTCCATTGTCCTGCACATTCTTCTTGGGTGGTGTTTACAATTTTTATACGTTTAATAAGCTACAAAGTATAGCATGCATCACCCCTACTAATTTGGACCTTATTATTGGCTTCTATGAATGGGTGACGGCTGCTATATTCCTTAACACTATGTGTTTGTTTCAGTTGAGCGTATCAAAGATGACAATGAACAACTACTGGACATAGTATCTAACAACCTGGCACTTTTTCATCTCTCTATCATGCCGAAGTGTTACGGGCTGCCCCTTGCACCCGCATAGCACAGCACCCCCGCGCCCATCCAGCTCAGCGCCCCCGCGCCCTTCCAACATGCTCCCATGAGCCCTCGCAAGTTCTTCAAGTCTCGCGCCCGCGTGCCCAATTGCAGTGCTGGCGGAGACCACCCTTGTATATATTTAAGTTTCCCTGTAAAATTTTAAATCATTTCGAGTTGTATTTCTCTAAAAAGGGGCACTATGACTCCTCGTACATAGTTACGTCTACTACTGTCACTTTGATTTTTCCTCCTAATGGTACTATATGGGAGTCATGCACACCCATACCCGAGCGTCTCTTGCTTTATTTTAGCTTGTCTGTCTTAGTTAAATTGCACACTGTGGATGCAAACAAAGCCTTCTGTAAGTTGTAACGATGTTGTTGAAGTAATGAGAATGTTTGAGACCGTTTTGCCCTCGTGTTGAAATCTACTTCTTTATGCACTGTTTTATACAATATTGATGCACTGCTTGCTGTAGATTGTTGGGATTTGTTGGCGGACTCTTCTTGCAAGCGGCAAGTCGAGTGCCACACACGGTTTCCTTTATGCCATCAAGGGCCACCGTGTGTCAGGTGGTATCGAAGCTGCGGTTGCCCAAGGGACCGTGGCTTCATCTAAGAAAATATTGTGGGATAGTTTGTTGAGAAAAACTATGGCCAACACGAAAGAGAGAATCGATGCTTTGGAAGCACAGATACGGGACATGATCAAGAGCGACCCGGATGCTCCAGGCATCCTGAAACAATTCTCCCTTCGTCTTGACGCTTTGGGAGTGAATCTTGAAGCCACTGATAATGCCCGATATGCTGAGAACATGGAGTGGGAGGGCAGGTTTCAGGAGCTTCAGGATCGAGTGGAACACTATGCACGACATGTTGAAGGTATAGACTGGGAGTCTAAATTTCAAGAGCTCCAGGATCGAGTGGAGCTTCTTAGTCGCACAGTGGTTAACACACCCGCAGGGGGTGTGGAGCATGCATCGAGGCCCCGAGTGCCAGAGCCCAAGAGTTACGGGGGAGCCCGTGAGGCCAAGGAAGTAGAAAACTTTCTTTTCGATATAGAACAAAACTTTCTTTTCGATATAGAACAATACTTTCGAGCCATCAGAGTAGACTCGGAAGCGCGACGAAGGTGTCGATGGCTACCATGTACTTGGTTGGGATATACTCAAACGAGAGCTAAAGAGCCAGTTTTTCCCAGAGAACACCGCATTTAACGCGAGGAAAGCGTTGTTGGAATTCAAGCACACCGGTTCGGTCTGGGAGTATTGCCAAGCATTTTCTGCCTTGATGTTGGACATCAGCGACATGTCCGCAGTCGATAGACTCTTCTTCTTCATGGAAGGGTTAAAACCATGGGCTCGCACCGAGCTTAATAGATGTCGGGTGAACAACCTTAACGAAGCCATCATCACTACTGAGAGCCTTTCAGATTACAACTCCGAGCCATAGAGACCCCCTCAGAGAGGAAATCCAAGCAGAAGTATTGGTGGCAAGAAGCTAGGGGGTCAAGCACCAAACCAAAGTTGGGGCAGTAAAAATAGTTGGGCATCAAACTCTTCTACCCAACAGAAGAGTGGAGTTGGGTTCAAAGCCAAGCCCGACGCTAGCACCAGTGAAGAAGTGAAGAAACCTCCTTTCAGGGGTTGCTTCTTGTGCCAAGGACCGCACGTGATCGCTAACTGTCCGCAGCGACAGATGATGAATGCCTTCTTTGACAACATTGGGCAGGTGCAACGTGGGGCACAATCTGGCTCTCAATCAAGGCATCCATTAACAGAGGAGCAAACAGACGTACAATATTATGAAGAGGAAGATGCCGTCGAGGTCTTTCCTCAGTGGTGTAATGCTGTGACAACGCAGGTTGGGAACCCTGAAGAGAGCTTGACTGAGGAAAAGCCTAAAGACATGCCGCCAAAAAAAAGAGCGATGTACCAGGGAAAGGTTTGATGTATGTAGACATCAAGGTTAACGGGAAGGCCATCAGGGCAATGGTGGACACAGGAGCTACCCATAATTACATTTCTAGCACCGAAGTGGAAAGATTGGATCTAACTCTAGAAAAAGGGTGCGGACGGGAGAAGGCTATTAACTCTGCCGCACAGCCAGTAGCGGGGATAGCGAGATCTGTTTTGATCAAGATTGGCCCATACGAAGGAAGGACCAACTTTTCAGTAGTCATCATGGATGACTTTAAACTGATCCTTGGGTTGGAGTTTCTGCGTGACACGAAGACCACAGTGATTCCATGCACCAACTCGCTGGCCATGCTTGGGAATAAACCGTGTGTCATCCCGACTATATCTCCTAGGGCGGGAAAGCGTTCTATCTCAGCCCTCCAGTTGAAAAGGGATTAAAACGGGACGAAACAACCTACCTTGCCATGCTACGGTGGGACAAAATTGAAGAAGTATCGGGACCGTTACCCAAAGAAGTTAAAGTGATATTAAACGACTTTCAAGATGTGATGCCTGATGAATTGCCGAAGAAATTGCCACCTAGAAGGGCAATTGACCATGAGATAGAGCTCGTGCCAGGCACGAAGCCACCCACCCGAGCTCCGTATCGGATGTCACAACCAGAACTTGCTGAACTCAGAAAACAATTGACAGAGTTGCTAGACGCGGGTTTGATCACTCCAGCAAAGTCGCCTTACGGTGCACCAGTCCTCTTCCAGAAGAAACAAGATGGTTCCTTACGGATGTGTGTGGACTACAAAGCTCTAAACAAGGTGACTATTCGGAACAAGTATCCTATTCCTTTAGTCGCTGACTGTTTTGATCAGCTTAGTAGGGCGAGAGTGTTTACCAAGTTAGACTTGAAGTCTGGGTATTAGCAGGTCCGAATTGCCGAAGGTGACGAGGCGAAGACAACTTGTGTCACCAGATACGGTGCGTATAAGTTCTTGGTCATGCCGTTCGGCTTGACCAATGCCCCGGCCACATTTTGCACCTTGATGAATCAGGTTTTGCGGGACTACCATGATGATTTTGTAGTGGTGTATCTCGATGATATTGTGATCTACAGTTCCAGCTTGGACAAGCATCTGAAGCACTTGAGGAAGGTACTTGCCCGACTGAGGGAGCACGAGCTATACGTGAAGCTGTCGAAATGCACTTTTGCCCAGACCAAGATTAAATTCTTGGGCCATGTGATAGAACAGGGTCAGATAAGGATGGCCTCAGCTAAAGTTCAAGTGATACAGGAGTGGCAGCCGCCAACAAATGTTTTAGAACTGAGATCTTTCCTTGGATTGACCAACTATTATAGGAAGTTTGTCCGAGATTATTCGAGAATGGTCCATCCCCTAACCAAACTTTTGAAGAAGAGCAATGTTTGGGAATGGTCCAAGGAGTGTCAATTGGCCTTCTCGGCTATGAAGCAGGCTATGTCTGAAGATCCGGTACTTGCTCTCCTTGATGTGTCGAAGTCCTTTGAAGTTCATACAGATGCTTCTGACTTTGCACTAGGAAGGGTTCTAATGCAAGAATGCCACCCGGTGGCATATGAGAGTAGGAAGCTCAACGAAGCAGAACGTTGCTACACCACTCATGAGAAAGAGTTGCTCGCGGTAGTACATTGTCTTAAAATTTGGAGGCACTACCTGCTTGGTTCTAGCTTCATAGTGCAGACAGACAACACTGCAGTGGGCCACTTCTTGAGTCAATCTAAGCTCACCTCAAAATAGGCCAGGTGGCAGGAACTTTTGGCAGCATTCAACTTCATGCTCGAGTACAGGGCAGGCTCAACCAACAGCGTAGCAGACGCCCTCAGTAGGAGAGCCGAACTAGATCAGGTAGCATTGATGGCCATGAATGCTATTGTTAGAGCAGACAACCGAGTTGCCATCAACATTGGAAAGAAGATCAAGAAGGCCCTTACCAGGGATCCTGTTGCCCAACAACTGTTGAAACGGATCGAGAGCGGTAACACTACAAGAAAAGACGTCTTTTGCAACGGAATAGATTCTGTCTCTAAAATGAGTTTTACCGATGGAAACATCTGTCAGTAAAACTCCGTCGTAAAATATTATTCAAGTGACGAAATAAATCCGTCGCTAAAAACTCCGTCGGTAAAAATAGACCTTCATTGACGAACTTTTAGCGATGGAGTGATTCCGTCGCTAAAAGTCTATTTAACTCTCAAATCTGGTTTTCTCTCTCACTGCTTCTCTCTTCAAAAATCCCAAAACCATTTCCGGCGATTGTGCCACCGCCGTTCTCACATCCTGCCCCACCTTTGGCGCCACCTCGACACCAGCGGCGACCTCCCTCGACACCGGCGGTGACTTCCCTCGACCCCAGCGGTGACCTCCCTTGACAATGGCGGTGACTTCCCTCGACGCCGAAGGTGACCTCCCTCGACACTGGCGACTCCTATCAGGTAATTTTTTTTTAGTGTTTAATATCACTACCCATTTTTTTCTTTTACTATGTTACAATTAAATGCCCTTTATCCTTCATCTTAAGCATTTTTTTATTTATTTTCATCCTTCATCATAAACCTTGTTACTGACATAAGCCCATATATCAGTATTGACCATTAGCTTGTCGACCATTTTCGGTAGCAATCACCGACAGTCACTACGGCAAACTCCGATAGCCATCCCCCACCGACCATCACTGCCGCCAACTCCAGCAGCCACCTTTGTCCGCTGCCTCTACCAACTAGAATAATGAAAATAATCTCATCCAAAAATATGACTAGTTTAAAACAAAATAAATTAGAAGCTAAAAAAGTTGACTCGTATTGTAATTGATCGGGTTAAGTGGCGTTGGATCTAGATGGGATGGGACGGGACGAAACTGGGCAAGGGACATTAAAATTAAGATGACGCAATATGGGGAGGGTGGTGGTGGTTTGCGGC
Organism: Escallonia herrerae; assembly: GCA_033070095.1. Classification (NCBI taxonomy): domain Eukaryota; kingdom Viridiplantae; phylum Streptophyta; class Magnoliopsida; order Escalloniales; family Escalloniaceae; genus Escallonia; species Escallonia herrerae. The sequence continues at coordinate 99,517 of JAVXUP010001696.1, forward strand.
GCCCCATATTGTCTCCTTGATAAATAACAATCTTGAGACGCAAAGAGTAATTGAGATTACTAAGTATATAAGTATTATTTGACAAGTCAACTAAACGACATTATAAAGTTTAATTCCCCATTTTGAAATTTATGTGGAATTTCGTAAAACTTAGAAACATGTAGTTGCCACTTACGCTCACATTATTACGGTAAGATTTTATGGTCCATGTACTTCAAGGCCCAGCACATCCGAAATGGACATATGGGGCTGAGCAACTTCCTTCGGCCCATCTTGTGTTGTATCCAAGAACCAAAGTAGAGTAGTATTCCTAGTCCTATGAGTCTGTGACAAATTCTAGCTCATCACCTAGTAGATTTCTTGTATTCTCAGTAATTTGAAATGAATTTGCTACACTTCTAGCAACTTTACAAAATTAAACAATCTTGCTTGACCTACTAATTTGACTAGTAGTCATTTGTGGTAGGGCTTGATCATTCAATAGTCAATCTGGATAAAAAAAATGTAAAACAAATATGTATGTACGAGTGTATGACCCATTTCAAACTATATTTAAATTGAATACCCTAATTCAAGCATAAAGGGCAATAGCGAAATCAACAGAACCCTAAATTGAATCAATAGAACCCCCTAATTGAACCCTAAATTGAAGTAATTGAACCCTAATTAAATCCTAAATTGAATGTCCTAATCGAATCGAACCCTAAATTAAACTAATTGAACCCTAAATTGAATACCCTAATCCAACTAAAACCTAAATTGAACTAATTGAACCCTAAATTGAATGCCCCAAATTAACCGAACCCTAAATTGAATCAATGGAACCCCCTAATTGAACCCTAAATTGATGTAATTAAACTCTAATTAAACCCTAATTGAACCAGTGGCCTCCTGCTTGAAATTACTAGCCGAAGGCCCTAACAAATAAACATCCTGTTACGGAGGCTATAGCATCAACATGTTTAGGTTTAACGTAAAAGATGATGATCGAACAAAACAAACACAAAACAGTGGAGTCTTGGTCAACGGCGACTGTTATGCCGAGAATTGCATGGACTTTTACGGAGAGCTAGATGAGATTGTTGAGCTAACATATCTGGGTTCCCAAAACCGCCTGGTAATGTTCAAGTGTACGTGGTTCGATGTCACATGCAGTAGAGGAATCCGTGTTAGCTCTCAAGGGATTGTAGATGTCAATGTCAAGTCAAGACTTGCATCAGACGAGCCCTTTGTGTTTGCTAGTCAAGCTGTACAAGTCTTTTACGCGGAGGACGTCGCCAATCCCAAATCTCATTGGTATACAACTATCAAGTCCAAGAAATTGCCCGTGACATATGACAGTGAGCTAGACTCCTTTCAAGCCGACCAACCACGTGTCTTGTTCCTTGTTGAGGTCAACAACGAGGAGGACGATCTTCCTCTTCCAACAACACTTCTTGTAAGAGAAGAAGTCGTAGATGATGACGCGGAAGACGTGGAAAGTGTTGGAGATGATGTGACCGAGTCTACTGATGAAGAGGATGAATTCGAAGATGAAGAGGACGACGAGTCCCACGAAGAAGAGGACGACGAGGAAAGTGATGAAGATGATTCACAAACTGAAAATGATTGACTTGTAATGTTGTAACATCACGGGAAAAATGTAGTAACATTTTAGAACTTGGTGTTTAATGATGTGTTTTTGCACATCCGTTCATATATATAGTGCCGATGATGATTTTTGCCAAATTATTGTTTTTAACGTGTTAATGTCTTTGTAATTTATCTATATGAAGTCAGATATGGATAGGATACGGGCTATTCGTGGCCGGGCTGGACGCCGAGCTGCTTCCTCCCCGGTAGGTCCCACCTCGTCATTGCCTACTGATGACGAGGCACAGAGTGATCGCGGACAGCAGATGGGGCCCCAGCCCCAGCGTCAGCCCCAGCTCCAGCCCCAGCCCCAGCTCCAGCCCCAGCCCCAGCTGTCGCCCCAGCCCGACGCAGATTCATCCCACACGCGCGTGCATTCTCCATCTTTCGTGGGTTCTACCTCAGGTATAGTTGATAACGGTGTTTAGTACATTTTCGCTAGCCGTATATTTAAAGTATATTTGAACTGTATTAATGTCTGTGTTTTGTAGGATCTCGATGAGGCCGTGGTCCGACACGCGGGGTACGCATCGACCCCCAGCGTAAACAGAGAGTTACGCTCACGCAGGAGGGCCTGTAAGTACTAAAAATATCACCTCATGCCTTATATTTAAAATTTTGGGGTGTTAATTTATATTTGAACTGTATTAATTTATTTATTTACTTCTTTGGCAGGATCCTGGAGAATCAGGCGAGGACGAAGATCGGCGTTCTTGTGAAGGGCCGATTCTTCGAGCCACGCCTGTACTGGAAGGACTGGGATGCCGCTGCGAGGGAGGCCCTATGGGAGGAGTGGCTGGTACGGTGAAGTATTTTTTTCAGCGTTAGTAAATGTTTAATTAGAGTTTGTTTTCTGTTGTTAATTTGTGTTATTGAATGCCTTACAGGAGGGGTTCACGTTTGACACGCCTCAGCAGCAGGTACTGGGGCAGCAGGCCTTCTTTGCCTACATCGGCAAGAATTACCGCCGATGGCTCCACGACGCACGGGACCGGGCGAAGAAGATGCTGCCCGAGGGTGCCCCGATGACGGAGATGATGAGATATCCCCCACATTGGATATCTCACCGTGTATGGGGGAGATGATAGATCGGTGGGCTATGGATCCAGGCTGGGACGCCAAGAGTAAGAGCGGGGCTGAGAACAGACAGAACAGAGATCCGACGCACACGGGGGGTCGGTGCCACACGACATCGTCCGACACATGAACGCGGTCGAGCACCCGGATCTGGAGGAGGATGAGGTCGTAGCTCTGACCTATACTCAGACGCACGTGCGGAAGAAGGACAAGGACGAGGCGCACCGGGCGGGCGACTATATTTCAGATATTGCCCGGCGGATCGATGTGAGTCAATTTGTTTTAGTTGTTAATGTTTTTTCTTTCTATCCTCAATGTCTGTTTCGTTAATTAATGCCCTAACATATTGTTAAACCACTATTTTTGCAGGCCTCGTATGAACAGCTAAGGGGGTCCGAGCAGCAGTCCGGACAGCCATCAGCGTCCACTAGTACGGCTGCGAGTACTGGGTGGTTGAAGCGATGGCTGGATACGCCGGAGGTCGTGAATCGGCCGAAAGGCCGCATACGCGGCCTGCCTAGCACGACTGCTCGTGCCGTGATAGGAGCGTCCTCACCCCCTGCTGCCCCTCCACAGACACCGGCTCCTCGGCGTCGTTGGACGACGAGGAGATCCAGCGCATTGCTACAGTGGTGATGAGGATGATCAGGGAGCAGGGCGCTGTTCGACGTGCCGAGCCGGCCCCGGATCAGCAGGATCCAGATCCGGGACTCGGCAACCCCTGATGAGCCCCTTCTCGTGCCCGTTCCTAGCTTCCCCCGTGCCTGGCTTGTACTTTTCTCCCTCCCCTAACCAGCTGTATCCGGTTCCCGGCTTGTACATAATGAGTCTTTTTTATGATTGATTATATATATTTCTTTGTGTATTGATTTTTAGCGTTGTTGTTGAGAAATGAAAATTGTATTACAGGTTTGGGTAATTGAAAAATAAAAAAAAAAATTCAAATTTTTTTGACTTTTGGCGACGGATTAATTCCGTTGCTAAAAGTATTCATACAATCAGTTAATTCGCGACGGAATATTCCGTCGCTAAATAAGTTTATTAGTGACGGAATATTCCGTCACTAAAACATTATTCCGTCGCTAATTTGACAAAAAAGAAAATTAATTAAAATACTAAAAATATAATTAGTGACGGATATTCCGTCGCTAATTAAAAATAAATCCGTCGCAAATAATTATATATTTAGCGACGGATTTAAAAATTCCGTCACTAAACTATTAGTGACGGGCTTTTATACGAGGAATTTTTAGCGACGGTGAATCCGTCTCTAATTGTTTTTGGGATGGATTTTTGGCTTTTAGCGACGGATTTTCCCGTCGCTAAAAGCCTTTTTTCTTGTAGTGTAAAACTCGACAGTTTTGGCAAGAAGATGGTTTGCTGATGACCAAAGGAAGACGGGTATACGTTCCCCGAGTCGATGATCTGAGACGAACATTGATTCGAGAATGTCATGACACCCTTTGGGCAGGCCATGCCGGAGGAGAAAGAACATTAGCTCTCCTTCAACAAGGTTACTACTGGCCCCAAATGGGGGATGAAGTGTAAGAGTATGTGAAGACATGCCTTACTTGTCAGGAGGACAAGGTGGAGCGTAAGAAGAAAGCAGGGTTACTACAACCGCTGCCGGTCCCCAAGAGACCTTGGGAGAGTGTGTCATTGGATTTCATCACTAGTTTGCCGAAGGTTGAAGACTTAGGCACAATTCTTGTTGTCGTTGATCGGTTTAGCAAGTATGTGAGCTTTATCGCAACACCCAAGTATTGCTCAGCCGAAGACACAGCACAACTTTTCTTTAAGTATGTGGTGAAGTATTGGGGCGTGCCTCAAGACATTGTCAGTGATCGGGACTCCCGCTTCACTGGAAACTTTTGGACTGAACTCTTTAAGTTATTCGGATCCCAACTTTCGATGAGTTCAAGTTATCATCCAGAATCAGATGGTCAGATGGAGAGGTTCAATTCCATGTTAGAAGAGTACCTCTGCCATTTTGTCAGTGCAACACAGAAAAATTGGGTCAAGCTACTGGATGTTGCCCAGCTGTGTTTCAACTCACGCAAAAGCTCTTCGACATGGAAGAGTGCTTTTGAGATTGTAAATGGACAACAACCGTTACTAGCCCACACGGTAAACGTCCCCAATGCCAGAAAATCCCCAAGGGCCATAAGCTTCAGCGAAGAATGGAGGCAGAATATAGATCTAGTTCACTCCTACCTTGAGAAAGCAACCAGAAGAATGAAGAAACACGCTGACAAGAATAGGAGATCTCAAGAGTTTAACGTGGGAGACAAAGTTATGGTTAAGCTACTGCCACAAGATCGCAAATTTCTAAAGGGAAGAGACTCTCGTCTTTTGCAGAAATATGAGGGACCCCTGACTATAGTGAAGAAGATAGGCAAGATGGCTTACAAAGTTGATCCGCCTCATTGGTGGAGCTGCCAGCTCCATCCTGTCTTTCACGTTAGCATGTTGAAGCCATTCTGTGAAGACACAGCCGACCCCTCCAGGGGCCAAATCAGGAGACAAGGACTCAAACCCAAAGCGGCAGGAAAGCGAGTTGCCAAAGCTATTTTAAATGATAGAGTGATTACAGCTTCCCGCAAGCGCCATCAGGAGTACCTAGTCAAGTGGCAGGGACATATGGATGAAGAAAACACTTGGGAACAAGCATCAGACTTATCAGCCTACGCCGACAAGATTGAAGCCTACCACATGCAGAAGTTGACGAGGGCATCAACAGCTTTAGTGGGGGAGAATGTCACGGGCTGCCCCTTGCACCCGCCTAGCACAGCGCCCCCGCGCCCATCCAGCTCAGCGCCCCCACGCCCTTCTAACATGAGCCCATGCGCCCTCGCAAGTTCTTCAAGTCTCGCGCCCATGCGCCTGTCAAGCACAGCGCCCGCGCGCCCAATTGCAGTGCCAACGCACGCCAAAAGCCAACCGTGAAGATCTGAAGATCCAGGCTGCATTTTTGCTCAATTTTGGTTAAGACTACCCTTGTATATATTTAAGTTTGCTTGTAAAATTTCAAGTCATGTCGAGTTGTATTTCTCTAAAAAGGGGCACTATGACTCCTCGCACATAGTTACGTCTACTACTGTCACTTTGGTTTTTCCTCCTAATGGTACTATATGGGAGTCATGCACACCCATACCCGAGAGTCCCTTGCTTTGTTTTAGCTTGCCTGTCTTAGCTAGATTGCACACTGTGGATGCAAACAAAGCCTTCTGTAAGTTGTAACGATGTTGTTGAAGTAATGAGAATGTTTGAGACCGTTTTGCCCTCGTGTTGAAATCTACTTCTTTGTGCACTGTTTTATACAATGTTGATGCACTGCTTGCTGTAGATTGTTGGGATTTGTTGGCGGACTCTTCTTGCAAGCGGAAAGTCGAGTGCCACACATGGTTTCCTTTGTGCCATCAAGGGCCACCGTGTGTCACGAAGCAAGGCATAACTGGGATTATCCTTTTGTCTAAACTCGCCATTCTTTTAGTCGCGAGATTTGATGACTGACAAGTTGGAAATTTTTTGATAATTGACCCTTTACTTTCAAATAAAGCTTGCACTACAAGGTTTAATGGTAAAAAAAATAAGAGAATCACTCAATTTCATTGATTGATCAAAGAGTTAGTACATTATTGGAGTAGTGAGATCATCATTTTCTCAAGAAAATTTTCAGTGTAACAGTTGTAACAATGAAAATACAAACAAGGAATTATAGCTTATCACCTTGAGTTTCAAGTGCATGAATCAGAGGACAACGGAAAATGTTCTAGTTACGATTCAACCTGCAACTAACAAATGTGCATGTACTTTTTGATTACGGATCCAAAATGTAAAACCATAATCTCAATTAAGGAAAGGTTCGAAACAACTTAGAATAAAAACGTTTGTCGTAACATAACTATTTTTAAAAAGAAATTATACATGTATGAAGAACGTATGTATGTCACTGGGAGTATCAAGAGAAGACACATATACGAAGAACGTATCTTCCCTAAAGATAACATGAAGAGAAAAGCGTATTCGCTGAGATATAGGATCATAACAACGATACACATTCTGTTCTATTCCTCAGCCTAGAAAGCAACACATGCGAGCTTTGGGTTCTAATTTGCTTCGCTCAAGGGAATGAAGTTGAACAACACAAACACAATCGAAGACTTTGAGAAGACTATAATTTGGGCGGTAACCACGAAAACACTCATTGGCAGACATATTGCATAAGGCAATAAAAGGTGTGCAATTGATAGTAGAGACTGCAGGAGTACAGCTTCATCTCGAAAGGACTCGTGACGAGAAGTCGAGTGCAACGATGTATTCACTACAAGAAATAGTACTTTTAGCGAAGGACATTTTTGTCGCCAAAGGTGTATTTTCAGTTGGAAAAGACATTTAGCAATGGACTGTTTGTCGCAGAAAAGGCTGTCACTAAAAGATTAGCGTCGAAATATTAGAGTCAGTTGACGGAAACTACTTTTTAAAAAATATCTTTAGAGACAGAATTTCTGTCGCTAAAAGGTTGTTGCCTATTATTCTAGACCTTTAGCAACAGACTCTCCGTCGGAAAAAAAATTTCTTGATAAAACTTTTAGTGACGGACAGTCCGTCACTAAAGTTTTGTTGCTAACTGCTTGACCTTTAACTAGAAACTGTCTGTCGCTAAAGGTTCGTCAGTAATAACCTATAGTGAAGGAAGTGTCTGGCGCTAGAAACCTGTCCCAACTTAGTCCTTTTCTACTTTTAGTGATGCGAAAAAAATCTGTCCTTAATTTTTTTTTAAAATTATTTTTTATGTTCTTAATACCCAAACCTGCGTCCTGTTTGTAATTCAAATTCAACAACACAATCCACAAAGAAACCCAATCCAAAATATTAAAATAATTGTTGATCCATCAATAATTATTTAATCCTAAAGCAATAATTAATTTATGCATGCATATACATAGTAGTCAAATTGTATTCTAAATTAATACAATATATATACAAATGTGAATCAAACCGGAAACTCTCAAATTACACAATGAGTACAATTAATTCCATTGTGCTTTGAGGCTCAAGACAACATACATTGTACTCTTTTTTATGAGAAAATATTTGACGGTTATCTAACACCACGTTATCGGCCTATGTGGTGTTAGACATCTACTAATATTATGCCAACTAAACAAACTTGGTAAGCTGTGGTCCAAACGTCCAACTGGATGTAAACTCTTAACCTTAGTTTATTGAAGTTAAAATTTCAAAAACTTTAAATCGCCCGCCAATCAATAGTTAAAACAGGAAAAATCAAGACCCCTCATTTCCGTCGTTCATCCTCTGTGTGTGTGTGTGTGTGTGTCTACACCGAGAGCCATGGGCAGACGACAACTACGGCTGCCTCTCTTTAATTTTGATCTGTCTATTCACGGCCTAGAACTATCCGCGGCCACCGACAACCACACTGCACCACCACCGACCGCCAGCAACAATAGCTGCACCACCACCGCAGGCTACGTTACAGCAAAATGTCTTCACATGGGTAATTTTATCATTGTTAGTTATCCCGATTAGCACCATCTACTTCCAGTATCATGGCAAATCCAAACCCCTCAATTAGTTCAAAAAATCTCTACCTTATTCACTGATGATTGAAGTAATCATCCAACTTTACACACTAATCACTGATGATAACCCGCGGATTATGAATAAGAAAAACTGATTTGGGCTATAGTGTTCAAGGCAAAACAGTTGGCACAGGGTCTTCATGATTCGCCAAAGTGCATCTAATAATCAGTTGAGGACACAGTAATTAAATGATCAGCAGAAGTCAACTTAGCTTGGTGATAATTAGTTGTGCTTGCTTGGTAACTCCAGATCTGAAACTAACTTAATTTGGGTTGGTAGCAATTAGTCGCGGCTTCAAGGACAAATTTGAAAGCAACAGAAATTTATACGTTAATAAAAACATTGGTTTAGTATTTGATAACATTGTACGCTTGATCTTATTTCTAGATTGTTATTTGAAGAGAGCTTCTTAACGGGCTTCTAATGGAGAGCGGTAATAAAGGTAAAGAAGTTGTTGCTAAATGTAACTTCCATACCTTTCTGTTTCAATTCTTTGGTCAAAAGTATGAATCTTGTAGATTAATTTATTATGTTCTTACCCTTCACTAATCACTTCAATAACAATCCCATCCTTTCATAAATATTATTATTAATTACTAATTCTGTAATCATTTTTTATTTTGCCCTCTGTTAGTTATTCCTATGACAACCCTATCATTCCCTAATTAGTTTTTTGTAATGCGTTTAATAAATTTATATATATGTATGTGTGCTTGTGTGTGTATACACACTACCTATATAACATATACTTTGTTAGACCTGAAGAGGGAGACTCAAACACAATGCCAGTAGGATTATGATTAACTAGGGCATTTGCATGGTCACTGGTAGGCAAAAACCCAGCCAGGGCGCAGACATCATAGATGGTTGGAGCCATCATCTTAGACCTAAACATGAAGGCGTTGGTGGTGTATGACCAGAAGCAAAAGGCTGCATTTAACAACCAATGATCAGGTTTCGGAGGGGTCTTAGACATGTGAATTAGTACATAAATACCTTGAGCTTGCCACTGGTTGGCATATTTGAATGACAATCGATCCACCCATTACCCCCAATCAGGATGGACAACTCAAGGCCATGATCTGATTGGTCATCCGGTGGCTGACCAACCGGTCCATGCCAGACAGGGTTGATGAATCAATAGGGTAATTGAATCATCTACAGGCTGGGTGTATGACAAGAAGCAAAAGGCTGCACTTAACAACCAATGATCAGGTTTCGGAGGGGTCTTAGACATGTGAATCATTTCATAAATACCTTGAGCTCGCCACTGGTTGGCGTGTTTGAATGACAATCGATCCACCCATGACTCCCAATCAGGATGAACAACTCTAGGCCATAATTTGATTGGTAATCCAGTGGTTGACCAACCCGTCCATGCCAGATAGGGTGGATGAATCAATAGGGTTTCTGAATCATCTACAGGCCAGGTATCTCTTTAAAGAGGGCGTCCAATCTTTAAAGAAGGGCCCAGGATATAGGGTTTAAGGTACGCAGGGACATTCTTACCCTTAATCAGGATTTAGTATGATCCCTCAATAATCATATTCACCATTGAATATATATATATATATATATATATATATATATATATATATACTTTTTCTTTCCCATGATTGAAAAGTCATTGAGAAATTAGCAATATACAAGGAAAAGGGAAAAGAGGTGAACACAAAGAGGTGAAAGAGATGAAAAGATTAATAGGGAAAGGTCTGATTTAAATGGATTGTCAGAGTCCTACTTTTACTCGACAGTATCGAGTAGTGGAGTAATGATGGGTAACCGTCAAACTTGGAAAAGAAATCAAATTGACTTGCACAAACAAGTTCACATGAGTCAAGGGGGCAATGTTGGCATATGAAAAATTTATTAGCTATAACTAATGAATTGTTAGTTATGACCAATGGGTGGTAGACATTTAGGCAAAGGACAATACATGGATTTAATGCATCATTAGTATCGACAAAGCAGTAGTTTACAGTGGAAACTAAAAATGATGGACAGTTTATGACGGTTCAGGTTTCTGTGGAACATAGGCCATAATGTCGAGGGAATTGACACGTGGCTAACATGGGAAGTTGTTAAAAGTTAATGTGGTTATCGACAGAGAAATAGGTTGGAAGAGTTGCTGGCAGTTTACAAATGGTTTAAGTTGAAATCAAATTGCAAGATTGGAGCGAACAGTTTGGGTAAAAGACTGAATAAAAGGAGAAAAGGGATAGAAGAAGTTCTCTAAAAAAATCAAACAAATGAATTAGACTCAAGTCTGACATTTCCATTCTTTTTCCAAACATATTGTTGTACGCAGTGCTTTTACTTTCTACCAATTAAGATTTTTCTTCGTTTATGTCCATCGATTCAACTGGTACAAGTTACCGTTTGTTGTCGGCGCAATCTGTAATTAGATTGCTTCAAAATAATCAAAGTTTATGTTTTGATCAATCTCTTTACCTGAAATTTTCATGTTTTAGAGAAGTCCTCGTCAAGAGGCCGAAAAGAACATCACGTTATTTTGGCATCAATATTTTCACGAATAATGCGTGGACACATGGCATTATGATAACCGCATAGAAGTGCATTGATAAAGGAAATGGAAAAAGCATGACTGTTCGGGTTATTATCTAATTCCTAGTTATAAGGGATAGATAAATAATTGAGAAGAAACGCGGGAAACAAATATTTGAATAACCCACACCAGACGGAGGAAACTGCCAAAGAAACGACATGATTGATAGTGTGGAGATAAGATGAGCATACCAAGAAGAAACGGTTAGTGAGAAGTTTTTAAAGCAAGCCACGATCAGCATGATCAAGAAGATTTCGGAAAGAGTAATCGATCGTGGGGATCAAGAGGTTATTTTCAACCAAGATAAGTCATTTCCTACCAAGTTGAGGAATGGTAGCTAACAGTTACAAATAATGCATCTGAAGCAGGCCACGATCAGCATGATCAAGAAGATTTCGGAAAGAGCAATCGATCATGAGGTTCAGGAAGTTATTTCCAACCAAGATTAAGAATGGTAGTTACCAGAAGAGAGCAGTTACAACTAATGCAAGTATAAAAGTAGATGAAGACAACAAGGAAAAGAGGTCGTCAAACTATCAACAAAACTGGACTAGGAAGAATAGCTTAATTAGACAGTTCGTTAGATGATTTGTGTAGTATCGATAGGAAATCTAGTACGCTGTAGAAACTGTGTTCGTTATTCTATAAGAATTGTATTTGTGATTTCAATGGGTGCATCGTCTTTTTGATCAATGCAGCATATTGCCATCATTTAGTTTTCCTTTTTAGCAAAGTCCTCAGACCCGAGAGGTAAAAAAGATTCCACGTTGTTCATCAATTGTGTCATAGGTGCACGATCGATAGTGAATTTGTCCGGCAAGGCAAACACGTTAATAGAAGTTTGCCATCGAGTGCAAACAATTATGATGATGCATATACGCTTTTATCTATGTCTATTCGTACCGGTTACAATACAACATCCTAGTTGCTATATGTGAATCGATCGGCGGAGACGACGCTAATTAAGCAGTTTGGAGAAGGGAAGTTCGTTGAGGACACTTGAGGTACAGAGATGGGTCCAGCACGATCACCAGTCCGGCCCTATGGTCCGAGTCCATCAAAGTTGGGTTGCAGCTTGGTCCTATCACTCTATTAAATATATGCGTCCAATGATATCTCATTAAATTCAGATAACAACAGGAAGATGTTGGGTTGTGATCTTGGGTCGAGGACTTTTATAATAGCTACTATGAATGGAAAGATACAAGGAGTTGGAATGATACAAAATTGTTGAGTATTTAAGAAGAAGTTTAAGAAGAAATCAAGCCCTTAACATGAAAAGCAGTAGAAAATAGTCACTCAGGAATTTTGACTGATTAAGAATTATTGGTTTCGACCATGTTTAGAATAATTCAATATAATAAATAACTCCAGCTTCTTTAGTTCATTTTCATATACACGTACACCGGTCTCTTCAGTTCAACAGCTTAGATGGTCAAGACCAATGATTGGAATCAGCATGATTACAAATTGAGCCATGTGGTCCGAGCCCATCAAAGGGTGCAAGGCTCATGCGTTATCACCTACAGACAAACAGACTGTGATGCATTTGCCCGGGTATCTTCATTACTTATGTCACCCACAGAAACTGTGAAGAATTATTTCGAGGGATTCTTCAACATGTTAGTTGTAGAGCATCTGGCTGCTCTCTACGAATCTTGCCAAATGAAAGCAAAATGCACGAGCAAAAAGGGTGGTGGTAAAGATCACCTTACTTCATGGTGACAAGTTCAGTTCTAAATCTACCAATGGATGTAACTGATATCCCACAGGTGAGTTTGGTGTAGAAAAAGTTAGCCCAGCATAAAAGGGATGTACCTTTACAATGTTAGACCACTGCCACTTTCTCCATTCTCAGATTTAATACTTACTCGTGTCCACTACTTTATCCTGCAACCATTTGCATTGTGTTTGTAATCTGATGATCTCCTTCAGTGCACAAATTTTTTGAAAAGGCGAAAATTTGAATGGCATGAAGAACTTGCTCAATACAAGTTACAGATTGTGACCGTAAGAATCACGAGGTCAACGGTCCAAGGAGAGATTCTACATTTTATCCTGATTATATCGAGCTGGGTAGTTGATCTTGTAGGTATCTTGGTCATATATGGTCCTTAGTCGACTTAAGATATAAAGAAAATTTGTTTAGGGTGCTTTAGTAGTTTTTTTGTGGCCACATGTGTTCAGTCCGGCGAGTAATATTATGAACAAGCTTGTTTTCTAAATCCCAAATTTATGCAACCAAGCGGAAGAATAAAAGATTTTTTTTCCATGGATTCAATGTAACCCGAAGTTTGATATTTGTGAGAAAATTGGACTAATGGAATGCATTTGTTGTATGAGCATAGACTGGTGGATCTAATTAATGCTTGTGACAAGAATGAACTATTGAGTTAAGTGCATCTTGATGCGTTTGTTTGCGCTACACTCTATATAGGTTTCGTTACGTGTTTGTGTCTAATTTAGTGGAACCTCTATGATTTAAGGTTTGTCATATGAAGCTATAAATATAAGAAGTCAGTTCTTACTCTCGCTTAATGAGTTGCAACATGGTTGTAGATGAGAAAGTAGAACGCTTCTCCCGACCTTTTTTAACAAAATGGACAGTGCAAAATCAGCTAATATAATCATGTTATTAGACAAAGTCTTTCAATAATTATGTTGAATGACGTTCCACGTATCTCATTAAGAACCAATAAGGTTTGGTTCAACGCTTTTCAGGATCCTAATCCAAGTTTCTCACCTGGGTTCGGATCTTGCTCGCCGCACTTGTTCGTAGCAGACTTACGTCCTCGCCTTGCATGTGCTCCACACACGGGTCCTTATGCGCTTCGATCCTCACATAGGTACGGGAATCGAAGGACTCAAATGTATGTGGCGGCCTTGCAGGTCTCCGAGGCACAGTACTACCTGTCGGATAACAGTGTCACAGTCTAGCCTTTTTTGTACAAAAAAAGAAATATATCTCATTAAAGCTCTATTGTACCTGTTTGCAATTAAAACAAAGTGAAATGTGTTTATTTTCAAAGTATCAGAACTTATTAGGTAAATACAGTGACCAAATCATAGTCGTTATAACTATCTAATTGCATCTCACATGGTAGAATTGAATTGGACGACACGGTCATACATTGAACCAAGTGTTGATTTTTATTATTGGCAGGCCGCTGCAATGTGCAATTGTATTACTGTGAACTATTGTTTTACAGATCGAAGCCCGATATAAATGTTCAATGCAATAACCAATTGATCCAATCACGTGTGAGCACTAAACAAGCTAGCACAATTATTTTGGAGGGTTGTTGGCAACAGCTTGGTCTTGGAGCATTATCTATAAGATGGTGCTTTGGTGAGGCAAATCTGAAGAGATCTATCTGGGGGCGAACATGGTGACTGTGCTTGAGCATTGCCAGATCTCACCACCGCCAGGCGCAGTGGCTGAAAAAGTGTTCCCTCTCTCGTTTTTGGACCTGGGGTGGTTGCACTCGTCTCCCCTTCAAGAAGTCCACTTCTTTGACTTCCCACACCCTGCCGCCTACTTCCGCCAAACTGTTGTCCCTGATCTCAAAGCCTCGCTTTCTCTCACTCTCAAACACTTCTTGCCATTCGCCGGAAAATTGATACTGCCCATAGACCCCGACAGTGGCTGGCCAAGATTCCGTTATGCGGATGAGGACTCGATTCCAGTAACATTTTCCGAGTGCCATATCGATTACGACTATCTTGTAGGAAATCACGCGCGGAATGCTAATGATTTTCATCCTCTTGTTCCCCAACTTCCACCGGCCGGTCACGCAAGCGACTGCGTAATCGCCCCAGTTTTGGCAATTCAAGTGACAGTATTTCCGAACAAGGGCATTTGCCTCGGAATGACCAACGACCACGCTGCCTGCGATGCCAGTAGTATATTGGGTTTCCTTAGAGCATGGAGCTCAATCACTCAACTTGGCGACGATGCAGCATATGTAGCGAGTGGAGCGGTCCCTTTCTGTGACAGGACGGTGATCAAAGACACCAAAGGCATAGGAGCAAGCATATGGATCGAAATTGGGAAGATAAAATACCAGCAGCTTCCACTTCCAAGCCTGCCCTCGGACCAAGTTCGAACCACATTTCTCATTACTCGAGCCAACATCCAGGGACTAAAAAACCTTGTACTTCCCTCGACCAAACGCGTGTCATCTTTCGTCGTGGCGTGCGCTTATATCTGGACCTGTCTGACAAAAGCGACCGCAGCCAGCAGTACTGGTCAGGAGTTGCGTGACGAAAATGAGGTTGAGCACTTCAGCTTTCCAATGGAATGTCGTGCTCGTTTGGATCCGCCCCTGCCTGAATTATAGTTTGGCAACTGTTTAGCGCCTTGCTTCTCAACCGCGAAAGTTGCCCAAATACTGGGGGAAGATGGGTTCACAACTGCGGTTGAAACCATCGGAGAAGAGCTTAAGAAAAGATTGGACAACAGTGAGGAGGGGATCTTCAAAGGTGCAGAGAGGGGGTTGGCAGAGTTTGTGGAAAAAATGGGGCAACGGATTATTGGTTTGGCCGGATCACCCAAGTTTGATTTCTACGGAATAGATTTTGGGTGGGGAAAGCCCAAAAGGTACGAGATTGTATCCATAAACTAAGGAGCAATTCAAATTTCTAGGTCCAAGGATTCATCAGGAGATCTCGAAATTGGCTTGTCGTTCCCCAAGAGTAAGATGGATGCTTTTGCTACTATATTTGAAGATGGCCTTAAAAATATTACCTAGGTGCTCTTGAAGATTTCGCCCAACTTCATGTTTGTAATAAGAGTAGTTGCCTAGTGGCCGGACGCTCTGGAATTTTATCAAGTTTAAAACATTATCATTGCTAGCCCGAAAATCCATGCCATGTAAGGAATGGCCTCGTCATCTATTTAGAGCCCCGTTCGGGATTGATTAAAAAAAACAGATTGAGTTTAAATCTTAATCGGTTTTCAAAATTGGACTTAATCAGAATCAGTTTGCTGTTTGGCAAAAGTAGTTGTAAACTAGATTAAGAGGCCGTTTGGGAATGATTCTTAAAAGTAAATTTTGATTAAATCATAATCAGTTTCTAGAATTAGCTTTGATCTATTTTAAGCATAAAAGATTAAAAGTTGTTGAAGGTGTTTGGATTAAAAGTGATTAAAGTAGGTTTGTGTGGCAAAATTACCGTATAATGTTATCAAGTTAAAAATGAGCATTTAATGTCTATTTAAATGTAAGGATATTTTGGTAAATCTTTTGGTCAAACCTGATTCTTCAAAACTGATTAAATCTTAATCCAAGAAAATGAGGATTATGAATTTAATCAGTTTTGAGCACATTCGAGTAGATTTAATCAGTTTACTTTTTTTTTTACCAAACACTTTAAACCTAATTTTATGGATTTAATCATGTTTGACCATTTTAAAATCAATCTCAAACACCCTCTAAATATGTAAAAAAGTGTTTAGATAAAAAGTACTTAAATCAGTTTCACTATAACAAAATGATCATGGAGGACACTCAATAAACATATTCTAATATTCAAGCAATATTAACATAACTTTTATTCGTAAATAACTGTAATGTCCAAATAAATTAATAAAATAACTCTTTTCGCGTACCTACAAGGTTGTTACTTTTTATTTTAAATTAAAACCACAAACAATCTCATGCTATTGCTTATAGTACAATAACATCCATCCCCAAATTATAAATAAAGTTTATCTTAAGCCAAAAAAAAAAGATTATCTAGTTGTAGGAGAAGAGTTTAGCAATTGGAGAAGAGATAAACTCCAAAAACTATCTAAGATAATTAATTAAAGGGTATAAGAGGTCTTTTTATAAAAATAAAATAAAATGGGGATATGATGGTAAATTAGAAGGTCAAACCTGATTATGAAAAAAGTAATTATTTCATAATCCTTACTTTTGAGGATTATGGATTAAATTAGTAGCTTCTCGAGGTGGATTAAATCTTTTAATCTTTCCAACCAAACACCCATATACCTGATTTAATCTAGATTAAATAAGATTTTATCATTCCATAATCAATCCCAAACACCCTCTTAAAAAGTTAAAAGATTTTATAGTCATCTTTATTTTCATGTTTGGTTTATCAAAGGCATTCACATTTATTTTAAATTGTTGAACTTCTTTATAACAGATGAAATTAATCCTTACGATATAAATAAAGAATACCCTAGGGGGTCCCATGGCAACCCCCTAGGGTATACTTTATCGCAACATAATATAATTTTTATATACCAAATTATAAGGTTATACATGTTAACTACAATAAGCTTGTAAAGTTTTGTAAATATCACCATTTAATATCATCACATTAAGCTAATAACTATAAGGTGACAGTTAATTAATATGGTTGTTATTAAAGGCAAACAACAACTACCGCCTCATTCTTTTAATTGACTTACTTTAGTCAAAATTAAGTTATAAGGCTTATATGTAATTAGTCTAAGATATACTAAACGGTCTTATTGTTCATGTGGACTTTGATCGATTGTAAAAATATACTCTTTTTATTGGTTGCCGGTGTTCTGTCAAAAATAAATTATTGGTCTATATTTGATTAGAATATTCAATAGTTTTGAAGGTTATAGATTCTCTCAAATTACAGCAAGAATAATTTATATTTATGCTATCATTTTTTCTTCAAATCTCATATTTGATATTTCTCTAAATCCTTATACATGGAACAAGTTCCATAAACTTTGGATTTACATCCATAAGGATACCAAAAATTAGATATAATTGAATAATATTGAATAAATTATACACGACATCCAGAAGGTTTGCTCTAAACTATAACCGGCTCTTACTAAGTATTTTTATTACGGTAAGCTACAAATATTTATTTTTTTGTCAGCATAATCGATAAAAAGACGTTAATACCCCTCATAGACAATTAAATTTACCCTAACATCATCCCATCCCCACTGTACATGTTTCTCACTCTCTCTCACACACACACACACAACTGCCGATCAAACTCCCCCGGATATCAATTTTCGATCACCTTCTCCAGCACCACCAACACACCTATTTCATCATCACCAAACCACCACCACTCCACGGCTTTAGTTCTCAACCCCTGGGCTTCAGCCAGATCACCACCGGTGCCATAACTGTGCTTTCACCGGATTAATTTCCGGTCAGCTTCTCTGGCACTACCTACACAACCAAATCACCACATCACAACACTACCGGCTCCAATAGTGGCCACCAGCGCCAAGACCATAATCACTGCCGCAGCACCACCATCACCAGCCACCACTATATGCTCAATTACCACTCTGCACCGTCGATCACCTGTGCAAGTCAACTGACACACACTTTTGGTCAAACTCCTCAGAAATCTTCTTCGCCTCGAGATCCATCGACGTCGGTGGTCACCGGTTGTTGCTAATGGATGTAACTTGTTGCCGACTTTCATTGCCTTCGATGCCGACGGTCATGGGGTAGATCGTCCGTTCATCGGTCGTCCTTGGTCAACGTCCACCGCCGGTGGAGGATGCCGATCTGTTATCTCTCTCTTCCCCTTCCTATGTTGTCCCTGTCCCCCTCTATTTCTTTCTCTCCTAACCACAATTTTTTTTTCCTTCTTTATTTGCCTTCTCTATTTGCCTCCCATCTCTCATGAATTTTCTCCCATCAAATTATGTGTGTATGTGCCTGTGTGTGTGGGCAGTGACTGGCCGTCAGGTGGCGAAAGTTAGGCTTTTTGTGGGGGAGAAAGACGAGGAAGACTGAAGGGAATTTTTGGTATATCGTAATAAAATAATATTGCCCTAATTTTTTTTTAACGGTGCCCTAATAAAAATGAATCTTATGTTACACAATAAAAAACTGCAGGGACAGAGAATAATAAAAATACTTAGTAGGAGATATGTATAGTTTAACACAAATTTCAGGGGTGACGTGTGTAATTTATTCTAATTTTTAATGGAAAACCTCTTAATCCCTTTTGCCCTAAGTGGGGTATAAGATAAGAGGACCTCTATCCTTTTATATTTTTGTTTTATGCATTGAAAAGTTGTCCCAAATGATTACTAAGTGTAATGAGAAAAAAAAAATTGGCTAGGCTTAAAAGCCTACCAAAATGGCCCCATAATATCTCATATTTTCTACGCTGATGACTTTTATTTTATTTTGCAAGGATGGGGGAAAAAGAGTGTGACACGGTGATAAATACTCTAAATCAATTTTGCAATATATCGGGCCAAACTATAAACTTTGGTAAATCCAAACTTTTTTGTGTCTAAGAACATTCTCAAGCATAAGGCTTTAGATCTTAGTCGTAGATGCAACATACCTTTAACTGAAAATCTGGGAACCTATTTAGGTATACCTTTGAGCCATACTAAATTATCTAAGAGCCTTTACAATCAAACTATTCAGAAAGTCCAAAACAGACTTGTGGGTTGGAAAATAAACTTACTCTCTCTTGCTGGCAAAGCCACCCCTATTAAATCTGTGACCTCATATACCTACTTACAATATGCAAGTTCATGCCCTTCCTAAAGCCATTTGCAAAAAAAGTTGAAAAAGTTAATAGAGGTTTCTTATGGGGAGACACTGAGGTAAAAAAGAAAGTTCATCTTATGAACTGGGATAAAATCTGTCTGCCTAAGAGAGTGGGAGGGCTTGGTCTTAGGAAAGCTAGGAATACCAATATGGCCAATTTAGTCAAATTGCTTTGGGTTAAAGTTATAAGAGAGAAATAAATAAATATGACCATAAGAGATTGGAGCAATTGCCGAAGGATCCCCAAGCATGGAAGAGCATACTCCAAGGGGTTCCTTATCTGAAAAAAGGAACCAAATGGACTATTGGAAACGGCCAAAAGACTGAGTTCTGGGAAGATTGGTGATGTGGTAGGGAACATTTGGCTAGAAGCCACGGTGATCAAATTCGCGACATCAAGATTGCTGAGTTCATCCACAACAATTGCTGGAATGAAAGTCTCCTGAACCAATATGTTAACCCTAAGGAAAGTATGGAAATTAAATTCAAAGAATACATCTGCCTATAGAATTCAACAAGGAAGATCAACCTAGTTGGAATGCAAACTCCAAAGGTAAATTTATAGCTTCTAGTGCTTATGATTTAATAAATAATGTTGATGAAAGACGAGAAGAATTGGTCTTGGATATGGAAATTGAAAATCCCTCAGAAAATCATTTTGATGATATGGCTTAGCCTAATGGATAGAGTGCACCGTAATAGCCTGGGAATGATTCAGAAGATAACCAGTGAAGGACAGTGCTTGAGATGCAAGAATCAGCTAGAGACTACTAATCACATATTCAGGGAATACCCCAAAGCTATTAATATGTGGAGAAAAATGATGATAGAAAATCAATGGGTTAATTTTGCTAGTTTCAATATGAAGGATTGGCTATGTGCACTACAACAAAATCTAGCTGTAACGACGCCTATAAAAGGATGCTCTAGAAGAAACGTCCTAAAAAGTCCATTATAGGACGCTAAGATAAAAGCGTCTTTATTTGTCATGCATAATAGGACGCTTTGCAATGCCCTAAAGTGATAGCCTTCGGAAAAGTCCTCCAAGAGACATCCGCCTCTCAGTGTTTACCCCAAATATATCCTAATTCCCTTATCTTCCTATTTTCATTCTATCTGGCCACCATCTCTCCGCTGAATTCCAATGTCCCCATAGCCGCAAATCTGAGTTCTCTTCCCGTAACCCTAACATCCTCCGCTTCTTCTCCTCCACTACAAGAAAACAGGGTTTTAGCGACGGGGTAATCCGTCGCTAAAAGCCAAAAATCCGTCGCTAAAAGAATTAGCGACGGATTCACCGTCGCT
This sequence comes from Escallonia herrerae, assembly GCA_033070095.1. NCBI lineage: Eukaryota > Viridiplantae > Streptophyta > Magnoliopsida > Escalloniales > Escalloniaceae > Escallonia > Escallonia herrerae. Next base: position 120,235 of record JAVXUP010001696.1, read on the forward strand.
AAATATCCCTCGTATAAAAGCCCGTCACTAATAGTTTAGCGACGGAATTTTCAAATCCGTCGCTAAATATGTCATTTTTACCGACGGATTTATTTTAATTAGCGACGGATATTCCGTCGCGAATTATATTCTTTAGAGACGGATTTATATTTTTGAGATGGAATAATCCGTCGCTAAAAAACTTATTTAGCGACGGAATATTCCGTCGCTAAATAACTGATTGTAGGAATACTTTAGCGACGGAATTAATCCGTCGCCAAAAGTCAATTTTTTTTTTGAAATTTTTTTTTTATTTTTCAATTACCCAAACCTGTAATATAATTTTCAAATCTCAACAACAACGCGCAATAATCAATACAGAAAGAAATATATATAATCAATTATAAAAAAAATTTATAATAAAAAAAATTCATATATGTACAAGCCGGGAAGCGGATATAGCCGGTTAGGAGAGGGGAGAAGAGTACAAGGCGGGCACGGGGGGGGGGGGAAGCTAGGAACGGGCACGGGAAGGGGCTCATCAGGGGTTCCCGAGTCCCGGATCTGGATCCTGCTGATCCGGGGCCGGGGCGGCCTGTCCAGCAGTGCCCTGCTCCCTGATCATCTGGCACGCCACTGTAGCAATGCGCTGGATCTCCTCGTCGTCCAACTGAGGCCGAGGAGCCGGTGTCTGTGGAGGGGCAGCAGGGGGTGAGGACGCTCCTATCACGACACGAGCAGTCGTGCTAGGCAGGCCGATTCACGACCTCCGGCGTATCCAGCCATCGCTTCAACCCCCCAGTACTCGCAGCCGTACTAGTGGACGCTGATGGCTGTCCGGACTGCTGCTCGGACCCCCTTAGCTGTTCATACGAGGCCTGCAAAAATAGTGATTTAACGATATGTTAGGGCATTAATTAACGAAACAGACATTGAGGATAGAAAGAAAAAACATTAACTTAAATAAATTGACTCACATCGATCCGCCGGGCAATATCTGAAATATAGTCGCCCGCCCGGTGCGTCTCGTCCTTGTCCTTCTTCCTCACGTGCGTCTGATTATACGTCAGAGCTACGACCTCATCGTCCTCCAGATCCGGGTGCTCGACCGCGTTCTTGTGTCGGACGATGTCGTGTGGCACCGACCCCCCCGTGTGCGTCGGATCTTTGTTCTGTCTGTTCTCAGTCCCGCTCTTACTCTTGGCGTCCCAACCTGGATCCGTAGCCCACCGATCTATCATCTCCCCCCATACACGGTTAGATATCCAATGTGGGGAATATCTTTCCATGTCCGTCATCGGGGCACCCGCGGGCAGCGCCTTCTTCTCCCGGTCCCGTGCATCGTGGAGCCATCGGCGGTAATTCTTGCCGATGTAGGCAAAGAAAGCCTGCTGCCCCAGTACCTGCTGCTGAGGCGTGTCAAACGTGAACCCCTCCTGTAAGGCATTCAATAACACAAATTAACAACATAAAACAAACTGTAATTTAACATTTACTAACGCTGAAAAAAATACTTCACCGTACCAGCCACTCCTCCCATAGGGCCTCCCTCGCAGCGGCATCCCAGTCCTTCCAGTACAGGCGTGGCTCGAAGAATCGGCCCTTCACAAGAACGCCGATCTTCGTCCTAGCAATATTCTCCAGGATCCTGCCAAAGAAGTAATTAAATTAATTAATACAGTTCAAATATAAATTAACACCCCAAAATTTTAAACATAAGGCATGGGGTGATATTTTTAGTACTTACAGGCCCTCCTGCGTGAGCGTAACTCTCTGTTTACGTTGGGGGTCGATGCGTACCCCGCGTGTCGGACCACGGCCTCGTCGAGATCCTACAAAACACAGACATTAATACAGTTCAGATATAAGGCTAGCGAAAATGTACGAAACACCGTTATCAACTATACCTGAGGTAGAACCCACGGAAGATGGAGAATGCACGCGCGTGTGGGATGAATCTGCGTCAGGCTGGGGTGACGGCTCGAGCTGGGGCTGGGGCGACGGCTGGGGCTGGGCCCCCGATGGCTGTCCGCGATCACTCTGTGCCTCGTCATCAGTAGGCAATGACGAGGTGGGACTAACCGGGGATGAAGCAGCTCGGTGTCCAGCCCGGCCACAAATAACCCGTATCCTATCCATATCTGACTTCATATAGATTATATACAAAGACATTAACACGTGAAAAATAATAATTTAGGCATAAATCATCATCGACACTATTTAGTCCTAATTAGGGTTTAATTGTGCCGAGTAGTGATGATTAGTCCTAATTAGGGCTAATTGGGCTTAATTGGGTTATGTTAGGGCTAATTAATGTTAATGAGGGATAGTTTCGGATAATTATAGCTGACTAGGGTTGATTATGGCTAATTAGAGTTATGTAGTCCTAATTAGGGTTTAATTGTGCCGAGTAGTGCTGATTAGTCCTAATTAGGGCTAATTAGGCTTAATTGGGTTATGTTAGGGCTAATTAATGTTAATGAGGGCTAGTTTCGGATAATTATAGCTAATTAGGGTTGATTAGGACTAATTAGGGTTATTTAGTCCTAATTAGGGTTTTGATGGTGCCGAGTAGTGTTGATTAGTCCTAACTAGCGCTAATTAGGCGTAATTGGGTTATGTTAGTGCACATTATGACTAATTAGGCTAACTACAATCAATATGAGCATAATTGGGTTCATTTGGGCTAATTTGGGGTAATTACAGCTAATTTGAATTTCATCAGGTTCTTAGGGTTAATTAAAACTAATTAGGCTCGTTGGAGCTAATTAGGGTTAATTGATTTACTAAAATATTGTTAATCAGGACTAATTAGGGGTAATTATAGCCAGCGCTGGAGCCACGATTAGATTCCAGGGGGTGCATGCTAAAAATGTCGCATTAACCTAACTAACCTAAATTTAATGCACATTCAACAACCTCAATTCCGACACCTCATATAGGGTGTCGATATGGTGTCCGATACGTGTCTGACACCTCCGGACACGTGTCCGACACATACCGACACGTGTCCGACGCCTTTGAACACGTGTCCGAAGCCTCCGGACACGTGTCCGACGCCCACCGACACGCACCTCCAGACACATCGGCATACGTTAATTTGTTTTTTAAATGTCGGACACCGTCGATCAGACGTGCTGTCCGTGTCTGCGCTAACTAACAGGTATCTCAATCCAATTGGGTCCCATCCTCCGTCAATAATCTCAATTCCGACACCTCATATAGGGTGTCGATATGGTGTCTGATACGTGTCTGACACCTCCGGACACGTGTCCGACACATACCGACACGTGTCCGACGCCTTTGGACACGTGTCCGAAGCCTCCGGACACGTGTCCGACGCCCACCGACACGCACCTCCAGACACATCGGCATACGTTAATTTGTTTTTTAAATGTCGGACACCGTCGATCAGACGTGTTGTCCGTGTCTGCGCTGACTAACAGGTATCTCAATCCAATTGGGTCCCATCCTCCGTCAACAACCTCAATTCTCAATTCTCAAAAGCTCAATGCAATAAAAATTAACACAAACCACACATTCAATCCAATTGGGTCCCATCCTCCGTCAATAATCTCAAATGCTCAATGCACAATTAACAATCTAAAATCATCAATTAATAATCGCAATTACTTCAAATGCACAGCTAATAACCTAAAATCATCGATCAATAATCACAATTCTAAAACGCACAATTAACAACCTAAAATTATCAAACAAATGATCAATGTTCAAATGGGAAAAAAATGTTCAAAATTCACATATCCGATGCGCTTGAATTATTTCAATTTAGGGTTCGATTGTATTAGGGCATTCAATTTAGGGTTCAATTTAGGGTTCAATTACTTCAATTTAGGGTTCAATTAGGGGGTTCTATTGATTCAATTTAGGGTTCAGTTGATTTGAGGCATTCAATTTAGGGTTCAATTAGTTCAATTTAGGGTTCGGTTGGATTAGGGCATTCAATTTAGGGTTCGGTTAGATTGGGGCAATCAATTTAGGGTTTAATTAGGGGTTCAATTAGTTCAAATTAGGGTTCGATTCAATTAGGGCATTCAATTTAGGGTTCAATTACTTCAATTTAGGGTTCAATTAGGGGGTTCTATTGATTCAATTTAAGGTTCGGTTGATTTGAGGCATTCAATTTAGGGTTCAATTAGGGTTCGGTTAGATTGGGGCAATCAATTTAGGGTTTAATTAGGGGTTCAATTAGTTTAATTTAGGGTTCAGTTGATTTGAGACATTCAATTTAGGGTTCAATTAGGGTTCGGTTAGATTGGGGCAATCAATTTAGGGTTTAATTAGGGGTTCAATTAGTTTAATTTAGGGTTCGATTCAATTAGGGCATTCAATTTAGGATTCAATTACTTCAATTTAGGGTTCAATTAGGGGGCTCTATTGATTCAATTTAGGGTTCGGTTGATTTGAGGCATTCAATTTAGGGTTCAATTAGGGTTCGGTTAGATTGGGGCAATCAATTTAGGGTTTAATTAGGGGTTCAATTAGTTTAATTTAGGGTTCGATTCAATTAGGGCATTCAATTTAGGATTCAATTACTTCAATTTAGGGTTCAATTAGGGGGCTCTATTGATAAATTAACAAAAAATTGAACCTAAATTGACATACAAATCTAAATAATTCAGATAATTTAGGGCATGTAACCTAAATTGAAGACAAATTAACAAAAAATTCAGATAATTTAGGGCAATTGACATACAAATCTCGAGGTGGGTACGACGGCGCCGGCGTTGGTGGTGCGGCGGCAATGGTGGTTTCCTTGCGCGGCGACAGTGGAGGCTTTGTGGCACGACCGGAGTGTAAGGCTTGGTGACGCGGCGTCGGGTGGGGGACGGGAGTGTCGCCGGAGCTGGGTCACCGCAGAGAAGGGTCGCCGGAGGTGAGAACGGCGGTGGGTGGGAGCAGAATTTCAGAGAGAGAACGGGGAGAGAGAAAGAAACCAGATCTGAATTTAAATGGAGGATCTTTAGCAACGGAATAAGTCCGTCGCTAAAACTCCGTCGGTGAATGTCTTTTTATAAAGACTTTTGCGACAGAATTTTTAGCGACGGTTTTATTCCGTCGTTTAAATAATTTAAAAAAAAAACTCAAAATTACTAATTTTATAAAAAATATTTAGCGACGGTAATTCCGTCGCTAAAAGTCCGCCGTTAAAACTCCGTTGCAAAATATTTTTACCGACGGTGTCTTCCGTCGGTAATAGTATTTTGCAACGGAGTTTTAACGACGGTATATTTCGTCGCTTAAAGACATGTTTAGCGACGGAATACCTTCCGTCGCTAAAACTCCGTCGCAAAATACATATTTTCTTATGGTGCTCGTCCTCCACCCCGAATCCCCACCACCAAAACGCCACCGCATCACCTCCTCCCCCGCCTGCACAGTCGTGATTGCCCTTCTCTTCCTACTTCAACAACGATAAGGCCAGCCTCAAACAGCAACCGCCACCACCACACCACCACCAGCTCCGCCTTCTAAATAATCCCCCCTCCTCTTCCCCTCTATTCACAGGTAAACCAACCCAGGAGCTGCCTCTATCGAAGAGATCTGCAAGAATCTGATTGAATGCCGCTCCGCTGCGCCACCGCTGCTTTGCCGTCCTCTTCTCCCTCCTTCCCTCCCAGCCTGTCTCGTTCCATGAGCTTTTCAAGCGGAAGGTCATCCCCAGGGGCAAAGAGCAACAAGAACAAAATCAACAAAGCAGTGATTCTGCCAAGCTCTTGCTTGGCAAGATTTGCGACAGCCTGAACTGGATGCGGAGCAATCTGTGGTTCAATTACAACTCTTAGGTAATCACCATCTCCTTTTGTAACGAATTATTCCTAGTATTTCAGTATTTGGTTGCACTAATAGACGATTCTAGGTTAATTTTGTTAATTCTAGATAATGAAATGCCACCTTTAGGGTTCCTCCTCTGGTGGAAATTTGGGGCTTTTTCCACATAGAGTAGAATTTGGTCAGATTTGGCCTTTTAGATTAGGAAAATTGTGATTCATAATTAGGAATTACGTCAAGGGATTTCTGTGGTAGATGGTTGCGCAACTATTGTCAAGAAGGATTGTTTTGGATTTGAGATGTAAAAACTGTTGCTGATATCCACAATGAAAAATTGGATGTTATCTGACACAGTAACTGTTGTCATTTATTTGACACAGTAAATGGGTAAATGTTATCTACTTTTATTGGCTTGGCTCATTGAATCTGATTTATACGAGTTTGGCATTGTACTGGGCCTTTGATAATGGAGGCTTTAAGTTTATGAATTACCAGCTATGAAGTATGTTTGTATGTAATGCTTTTTCAACTGATTTCACATGAAATTGTATGATTAGTATGTAATACTTTATGACTAATTTTGGATGAGATTCTATATGCTATATTTTTGTGCTTAACAATCTCGGGTTTTTTTTATGTCCTAATAATAGGATTAAAAAGCTTTATTTTCAGTTGTCTCATTTTCTTGCTTCATCGAACTAATCTGGTTAACTTTTGTTGAATGTACAGTGATATTGGTTCACTGTCATTATATGAGACGATAATTTTACTTCAGTCATAAGGGTTAGTAGCAATTCATTTGTGATACTGGTTCACTAATCTTGCTTCTATCGATGTAAGTTATATTCACATTTCCTTTTATGATGAGTGATTCTGCAAAGTGTTGCCTTATTGAGCAACTGTAAGATAAGAGTCTTGCAATTCCATTTTGTTGCTCTAAATATTATACAAACATGGAACAAGTGGCATGGTGGAGTTCATTTTGAGTCTCAGAGAAACTTTATGGCCTCAGGATCAGGCGTGGTGCTTTTTGCCTTTTCTTGCTTACCAAGATCTCTCTCCAACTGCATATGTTAGAATTAGCAAGAAATTGCCATATGCTCAGACATAATGCTAATACATGGGTATACTTTTTCTTATTGAGATTTTATGAATGAAACCATACACATGTACATGCCATTTCTACTAACAAGTTTTCTATGCATATAGGTCGAGACCTGGCTCAATTTGGTGCAGTTTTTCTTTCTTTTTTGCATTGGGACTGGAGTTCTACACAACGAAGGTTGGTTCCTTATACGCCGACATTAAATTTTTTTTTTCTACTGAGATGAGAAGCATAGTTTTAATCAATGCCAAAATCTATTTGTACATCATCTTCTTCTAATTACAGTTTCGAGTTGTTCGAGCAGTTGCAATCCTGGGTGGCCTGCTGTAGAGTTTCCTATTTATGTGCCTGTGCAGTATTACAGCCTCCGTATGGCCGCTATACATTAGATTTTCCTACCAGAAGTTTAATGCATATTTCTGGATATGACCGCAATACTTTACCTTGTTGGTAAAAAGTCTGTAGAACTCATCAATTTGTTAGAGGTTGCACATCATAGTATGCACTTATTTGAATAACAGATTCTGCAATACACATGACAATAATCGATAACCATGAAGATGGACGGAGGCTCATGACAATTAGAACTGACAAAAATGTATGCTAGACTACCATGTGATGGACATTATATAGTCATTAATGTTGATACATTTACATGATTGCTATCGCCTTTAGTATTCATTATTGTTTAGCTGGAATGTATGGAACTGGCAGTGCAGTAATTAACATAATGCATGTCATTAGGGTCCTTATTTCAATTTCTGCTTTATGAGTTAAAGTCCTATTGTATACTTTATATATGACTATTTGTCCGTTTGTCTAATTTTGCATTTCCTTGTAGTTTGATTAGATGAAACTCAATTGTTCGATAGTTGTATAAATGCCGATGGAAGAGCAGAGATTTTGCAGTCCGTGTTGGTGCTTTGTGAGATTTGGAGTAATCTGCATTCGTTGATATCATAGTGGTACATCTTTGGAATAATGTTGTCTTGTCCAAGTAGATCTTTGAACGTGCTCATTTGTCTCTATGATTGACAAGAAACTTTGTATTGTATGTGCTTATAACTTGTCAATCCTAAATATTAAGCATTGTACTAAGAGGATGGTTTTTGATTAACATAATTTCGTGGATATTACAGTTATAAGTTCTTGTATTTTGAAATGATTTAATGCTAGCTTATTTGTTGAATATAGTTGTAACAAATAATAATTATATAAATATTTTTTTTTCAGAAAAGATCTATCTTGGGAAGCTAAGAAACGTCCTCAAAGATTTAAAACAACGCTAAAAAGCGTCTTAATAGGGTTTGATGTGATTCAGTTTATAGGACGATTATTTGCGCCTTATTAGGGTTCACCTTGTTGAGCTGCTTTTGTGCGTTGTAATAACCGATTGTGACGGCCTTTAATGAGGCGGCGTTACGATGCCATCCAAAGCGCCTTTACGTCAAAAGCGTCCTTACATGATACTTGTAAGGACGCTAGGAGGCGTCCTTACAGTCCATTTTTGTTGTAGTGGTGAAATCTCCAAAACAAGGAGAATGATATGTTTTGTAATATTCGTTGGAGTTTTTTTTTTTTTTCAGCTAACTTATGACAGGTTTGGAAAGATAGAAACAAGGAAAGCGAACAAATGGCTTTTGAGAAAGAGAAACAGTGACTTGTCTAGGAAGAATACTCTCTCTAGATTATGCCTAAGAAATACAAATGGCTTTTGAGAAAGAGAAAACAGGAAAATCTACTATGCCTAGAATAATACTTTGGCGTCCACCTTCTGCAAGCCATTTACAAATCAACAAAGATGGAAGTAGAAGACAAGAGGAGATGGGAGGAGATGGAAGGATCGTCAGAAATGAAAAGGACTGGGATGGGAGGTTTCGTTGGAAACCTTCCTATATGCAATGCACTCGAAGCCAAATTATACTAAAAGAATTAATTCGAATCGAAAACAACAAGATAGTGGTAGCAGTGCTAGAAAGGGATTGAGAAACAACAAAGGAGTTATTGACATTAGATTCCAACATTTTCCCTCCAATGGCAAATCTAATACTGGATTCTAGTTTCCTGTTGAGAGCTACCAAATATTTTGCATGTGCTGATTTCTTAGCCAAGACGGGGGGGCTAACCAAGGGAAAGATTTTGAATATATGGAATAACCACCGGAGGGGTTGAGGACCCCTTTAAGAGATGATGCTGATAAAATAGACATCAATGGCCTGTAATTAAACTTTGTTTCCAAGTTCCTTCGTACCAAAAAAGTAAAATAAATAAATAATTTGCCAAATTGCTTCTTGGCAATCTATGACATGTTAATACTAAAATAAGTTTGCATACAAAACATTAATGGTGAGATTCATCTAATACATATAAATACTGACAAAATCTCACACTTATTACATATAAATAAGAACTTTTGGGGTCGCCATGATCACTGGCACCCCTCATTAATGGAGACATTCATCTAATACATATATAAATACAGGCAAAACCTCAGAGTTGACTCTTGACTTCCTCTTTTAATAAAAAGAGAATCAGCTAACTCTTTGTATCTCTCTATTCCCCGACAGTTTATATGGACTATATTGATGCATTACTTTTGGAAAAATAAGTTGATCTCAATAACAAATTAAATAACTGCTGAAGATAATATATCTTTGGAAGACCCTAGAAAAGAAAACCAAAATTCTCCGATTATTCTATGAGTAAGGGGAAATGTTGTCACCGGTTATTCATGCTGGCCATGTGAGTACATGGTAGCATTAGAGTTTCCGTGGCTTGGCGTGGGTTGAAAAATAAAGGTTAAATATACTTTAGTACCGTAGATTAGGGGTGTAACTTGGGCTGGGCAACCCGTGGGCAACCCATGCCAGACCTTAGAAATATGGGTGTGGGTTTAGAATTATATATCGTGACCGTGGTGGACACGAGTACAAATTCTGAGTGCATAGGTATATGGGCTAGGAGTGGTAAGGTTTTTCGGAGCCTGCTCAGCCCGTGGGATACCCAGCTCATCGAACTTTTATATATATATATGGGAGCTGATCCGTTGATAGCGCTAGCAAAATAGGAGATCTTGTTAGCGCGATCTAGCCGTCCATCCCCCCAGATCCTTTATTTTTGCGGCGTTGTCAGTCGTTCACTACATAGTGTAGCGGACGGACCTTTTTACCATCTTACCCCTGCTCCCCTGTCCGCTACACTGTGTAGCGGACCACTTTCTTGGCCCCACATTGACAACCAAAAAGTCGTCCGCTACACTGTCTAGCGGACAACTGTTTCCGTCAAATCAGTTGTCACATCAGTCCTGTCGATGCACGACTGTTACTTTGTCCTTATCCCACCGTTCGCTAGACAGTGTAGCGAACTGTTTTTTGCTTTTCATTACTTCGAAACCCTTATTCATTCCTTCTAAACTACTATTCATTCCTTCTTCTCACAATTCTTCTAGCGGCGTTGGCAAGTAGATCGGCGCAATTTCTTCTTAAGAAATCCTTTAATTGACGAATCAATCACGTAAGTTCACAAATCAATCCTTTATTTGTTCATAATCTAGAGTTGTTATTGCGGCTTATGTATGATTTTGAATGTGTGTGTGGTGCATTGTGCTAGCGTTTGTTAATGTATATATATATATATATATATATATATATAGATTATATATGTGTATTGCGTATTATTTGTTCATGTGATTTCACTTGTAAAATCTCATTCCGTATCTGTTTGTATCTATGTACATTGCATATACACAGCATGTGAACTTATGTGAGTATTATCTGATCACATGCTAGCATTGACTGTGTTAGCGTTGTATGTTTGAGAATGTTTACGCTTCCAACCTTGCCGTTTTCCATAATTTCAGTTGCCAAAAATGGATTTCAACCCTGGACCAGAAGATCCGTCCGTATTATATGACCAAGCAAACCATATCAGTACGCTCATATGGGATGGTAGAGTAAGATACTTATTTATCAACTTTGTTATTCTTGGGAACGTTGTATATCGTTTATTTTGCTTAAATTGTATTTATTAATTCGTAGGAAAGAGCACTTCTCAACACGGTAGAAGTATCCGATAATTTTAAAGCATGAAAATTGAACAGAACCCAGAAAAGATTACTGCGTGGGATTGGGTTTGGGATTTTCACGCATGGGCAGATCTTTCAACACCTTGATCGACACTTAATAGGTGCCCTTGTTGAAAGGTGGAGAAGTGAAACGAATATGTTTCACTTCCCTCTCGGAGAGATGACAATTACCCTAGAAGATGTAGGGTTCATCTTAGGGTTACCGGTGACGGGGCGGCCGGTAATAGTTCTTCCGTATGAAGCAACGAATAAGAGGACCACTATGGACTTCTTTACTTCGATACCCCAGGATCAATTTAGCACTGGTGGTATCAAGTTGAAGTGGTTGGTAGATACCTACAAGGTTCTGCCGGATAACTACACGGATCAGATGCTTTGCTATACACACAAGCTTTCCTCTTGTGGGTGATGGGGGCAATTCAGTTCCCAACAACGTTGAAGAATACCGTTAGCGTCAAATATTTACCGTTGTTGGGTAACCTGCTGGAGGTTGGGGATTATGCCTGGGGAGTCGCAACTCTTGCGTATCTATACCGAGCATTGCACAAGGCAACGAGGCCCGACTCTAAAGCGATATGTGCATGTCTCTTGCTATTGTAGGTATATCATACAATTTCTTGATTACATGCTCGTTTCTTTTTTTTGGTTGAATCGACAATAAAATTTGACGATACTTTATTTAATTTGTCTTTGCTCTCAGGTGTGGTCTTATGAACACCTTGCTACCGGCGCACCCAGACGTAGGGACGGAATGGATAATGTGTGGCCTCGGTTGTGCGCCTGGGAGTACAGTCGGAAGGACAGCCACTACCCGAGGATAGACAATCCCCATCACAACATTACGTACTATCGGGGGGAGCTCGACTCGTTATCTCCTGGCCAGATGCGATGGGCACCGTATAAACATTTGGTGGGAGAATCTTTAGTCTTCATGCTCTCCGGGTTGCAACGCACACCCCTGATCCACTTCGAGGTCGCAGAGTGGCAGTTGCCAGATGGCGCTATGCGCCATTTTGACTGCCTACAAAGGTTTCCAGCCGGCGCGCCAGATATGAGGCTTAACAGGAACCCACCGGGTATCGGACGGTTTGGCAAGGCGAATGCCCACGACTTGTGCACTCGAGAAATTGAAGTTTGGAATTCCTGGCAGGACAAGCTAGCGACCATTGTGTCGGAGCCTGACCCCGTGATCAGCATCAAACAATACAATGAGTGGTACTACCGCATCACCCGGAGGAGAGTAGCTCCAGTAAGGTTTGAACGCGGGGAGAAGTACCGCCCTTGGGGTCAGATCGATAAGCACATGGCATATAATCTGGTAAGTTGGCCAACCAGTGCCTTTAATTGAACTTGATGATTCTAATTGTGTATGAAGTTACTTATTTATTATCTCTCTGGATGTAGGTTAATGCCTCGTTCGCCTTCTTCCAGAAGTTGAGCGAGCGAAAGGATTTGGTGGATGCAATGGGCGAGGAGCTTCGCCAACAGGCTGAAGCGTTGGCGTATGGTTGCGGGAATTTTTTGTGCAAAGCATCAGGCCAGCCTTCCGGTGTCAGCCCGAGAATGGGTTATCTGGGGTGGCAGCCCCCATATGTGAGCGAGGGATACACCGATCCCTCGGGAGTGAGCCAGGGATATGGTGGTCCCTCTGTACCGGGAATGGGTGGTGATTGGGGACCGCCAAGCACCATGGGCCAGGCTCAAGCGCCGTGGGAAGACTACATTGCGCCCTCCATCTATTTGCTATTGGACTCGAAAACCCAACCCCTCTCTCAGAGTCAAGTCACGCAAGACTGGGGTTTCAGACACATCAGTCTGTCGGAGACACTGCCCATTGTCCCATGGGTAGGACCATCTATTGTCGAAGGAGGGCAATATCCCCCGGTCAACCCCCTGAACGAGTGCAATATCCCCCCGTCGACCCCCTCGAAGGAGTGCAATATCCCCCCGTCGACCCCCAAAGTGACTCTTAATTCATCTAGGATTTCAAAAAGGCGGGGTTCTAAGAGTCTTGAGGTTATCTGGAGGGTTCTAAGAGTCTTGGTTCATCTGCATAGGTTGGTCTTTTTTGTATCTTTTACATCTGTATAGCACCGGTATACCCATAAACTTAGGTTTGTAGGTACTTAGTTACAAATTTTTTCATGTATAGTTTGCAGATTTTTGTTTGTGCTTTCCCTGAGGCTTATGAACCTCCAAATGGCTTCTATTTTGAAGTTAACGATGATTCACCCATTGTCCAGGTAATTACTTGAGGAAAGCAACAAAATGTTGAGGGCGGCTCGGTTTTTTTTGCTAAACATCACTCATGAAACCAAATGAATGACAACATTTGTTTTTGAACTGAAGGATGACATCAACCTATTTGACTACAATGTCCAAGACCGTGTTCAGGATTTTGTAGATGCTGCTTTAGCACAGGTCAGCTGAGTGTACTTGCTCACTTTTCTCAAGCCTTAGAAAACGCATGAGTAATAATAAGGGTGGTGTCTATGCCATATGTATCATCTGCGATACATTTAGGGAAGTACTTTAGCTACCTGTTAGTTCTTTATGAACCATTGTTCTAAGACAACAACCAAAAATTTAGATCTAAATGGAATGCAATGTGGGACTATGAATTGGAGTTTCAAGCAAAGAAATTGAACAAACATCGATCTACAAGAACAAACATCTATCTACAAGAACAAAGTCTGCAAGAACAGGCCCTATGGAACATGTAAATGAGGTTTGGGGGTGTATTAGAGTAGTAACACTAAAGCACTCTTACCATCCAAAATATCACTAACCAATCAAACCATATCAAACAATCTCATTAACGCACACCCCAATCAGAGATCCCCTTCTCGATTAACCTTATCAAACAATCTCATTAACCATATCAAACAAAAATCTTTGTAGGCTGATTAGCCAGTTTGAAACTTACCGAAGTTGGCCGGAGCTCAAAGATCTAGGTAGACTACGCTAGATCGATCTGGTCATTGAAGACTGGTCGTGACGGCCGCCGGAGGTGGCGCGAAGTCGAGGGGAAGATAGGGGTGTCGCTGGGGCTGGGTTGCCGTAGAGGGGGTCGCCGGAGGTGGGTTGTCGTAGAGGGGTCACCGGAGGTGGGTTGCCGTAGAGGGGGTTGCTGGAGGTGGGTTGCCTAGAAGGGGTCGCCGGGGCTGGGTTGCCGTAGAGGGGGTCGCCAGAGGTGGGTTGCCGTAGAGGGGGTCGCCGGAGGTGAGAATGCCGGTGGGTGAGAGAGAGAGAGAGAAACGGGAGAAAGAAAAGAAAGAAAGTAGATCTCGGAATTAAGGACATACCTATAGCGACGGAATAATTACGTCGCTAATAGTCCGTCGGTATTATCAACAGAATTTTTAGCGACGGCATTATTCCGTCGCTTAATTTTTTTTTAAATCATCAAAAATTATAAACTTTCTAAAACTATTTAGCGACGGTTTTTCCATAGTTAAAAGTCCGTTGGCAAATTCTTTTATCGACGTAATGGTCCGTCGGTAAACTTTTTTAACGACGGATTTATGCGGACAGTAAGTACCGTCGCTGAATCAGGCTTTTAGGGACGGAATACCTTCCGTCGCTAAAAGTCCATCGCTAAAGCCATCTTTTCTTGTAGTGTACCAGCAAAAACGTGTAAACCACATGGGATAATTTTGTATTTAACCTATAAAATTTTGGGTAACTTACACACAGCACTCCTTAAGTTTGCCATAAACTACACTCGTACTATCTTTTTTTTATTAAACTTCATTCCCTGTTGCTCAATTTCTCTGATGGTTTTAACGGTGTGATGTAAAAGGACATTATTGCCCTCATATATTACATACACAATGTCGCCTTGGATTTTGGAGGGAAATTGAGAAGTCTGGCTATAGATATCGAGACAGGGAAAAATGGAATCAAAATCAATTGCAATTTGACGCTGTTTCTTCAAGCCTGGGAACGTGACAGTGACGTCGAACACTAATCCTCGAATTTAGATCATGGTCCTCATCTTAAACGTGAAAGTGTGTTTACCTAAACTCATATCCACGATTTCTTCTACCCTTCTTCCTCATTTTAAAACCTTTGCATGACTTTTGACGACGAAGCCTTGATTCGAAGTTTTTGTTTTTTTTTTTTCATTATGTACATGTTTAAATCGAATCCCTAATTTGCACTGTGTTAATCAAAGCCCTAAATATAGCCCTAGTAGAAAGCACTAATTAGAGCCCTAAATTCAATCCCTAATTAGAGACCAAAAATGAATTTGTAATTTAAACACTGATTGAATCCCTAATTTTAGGACTAAAAGTGAGGACCCCCAAATTGAAGCCCTAATCGATACCCGAATTGAAGCCCTAATTTGAATTTAGTGTTGAAACCCTAAATTGAATCCCTAGTGCTAAAATAAATCCATAATTGAAACCCTAATTCCAATCCCTAATGGGAGCCATATTCTGAATCTGTAATTAAAACCCTAAAATCTTATTTAAGAACCTAAATTAGTGACCCCTAAATTGAAGCCCAAATTGAAAGGTATAATTAAAGCCCTAATTGACACGTGCCCTAATCCCAATCCAAAATTGAAAACCTAATTGGTGCCCTAATCCAAATCATTCATTGAACCCTAATTCGAGCCAAATTTGTGGACCTAATTGACAACTGTACTGAAGGCATAATTGACAGTCATTAAAGCCGTAATTGAGAACTTAATTAAAGCCCTAATTAACAACTAAATAATAGGACCTAGTTGACAACTTAACTAAAGCCCTAATTGATAACTTAATTAAAGTCCTAATTGACAACTAAATTAATATTCTTTGTAATTACCTTACAGAAATGCATGGTGAAAGAAGACGTACCTTGCTGGTCCAATATTGTAACACAGTCAAAGAGATTGATGATGTAGATCCTGACAAATACAACTATTTGGAGTTTCTAATTGATGCAAGTGAGCTAAGTTTGAAAGACCTTCCCCTAAGCTAGGTATATGTATTCACATGTATGCTATGGGGAAGACCCGATGCCCACCTGCCAGGTAGACTAGGCGCGATGCCCTTCGAAGACCTGCTCCCGTCTCAGAGTGACTCGAGGTCATAGTCCCTTGGGATGCCCACGCGAGCCCCAAGTACCGGAGCACGTAGGCCAGTCACAAAGACACCCTGGCGAAGTTAGTGTCCCGGATGAGTCGCCAATCCTGCGGGTGAGTCCTTGTGCCGGAGCACTCAGAGCGCGTCGATGTAGTATCCTGGAGGAGCCGTCTACCTGACGAAAGAGGAGTTGAAAAGCTCCCTGTCGGAGCCAGTGTCCCGGAGGAGTCGCCTATCTTTTCGGGTGAGTCCTTGTGCCGGAGCACTAGGAGCGCGTCAAGGTAGCATCCCGGAGGAGCCGTCCACACTTACTGAAAGGCTTATGGTGGGGGTTATGCAACTGGAGCATGATGAGTCCCAATGGTAGTCAACTCTAAGTGAACCCTTGTAACCTCCAGCATTGAGAAGGTAACCTGGAAGGCCAAGAAAGAAAAGGAAAAAGGGCTGCTGATGAACATGCTAGGGAAGGTAGAAGGTCATGCATTGTCAAATGTGTAATTTGCAAGGATATTGGGCCTAATAAAATTAAAGGACGACTTGTCAAAGGGCAATGTGAGAAGCATTAGTAGGGGCATTGCTGCAAGCAAGGCAAGGGGTGGCAACCAAGCTGGTGGTAGTCAAGTGGGATACAGTCAAGTCAGCATAGATATGGATGTTAGTGTACTAACTGTAGTAGTTTTCACATGATTTACTTTTCCCCTACTCGTA
Source organism: Escallonia herrerae (assembly GCA_033070095.1). Classification (NCBI taxonomy): domain Eukaryota; kingdom Viridiplantae; phylum Streptophyta; class Magnoliopsida; order Escalloniales; family Escalloniaceae; genus Escallonia; species Escallonia herrerae. The sequence goes on from JAVXUP010001696.1 coordinate 136,979, forward strand.
GTGTTGTCTTCTTACTATGATATAATGTACTTTTGAACATGGAGGACCTGGTGTGGTGGCTCCTAGTCAGGGAACTATATAGTAGAAGCTACGAGCGTGCAAATTTTTGTGTATATATATGATGACTTTTTCATAGATTGCTGTAACTGAAGTTTCATTTTGTGCAGATTCCAAGATATTGTGAAGATTCATTTTGTGAAGCTGATTGAAGACTTTGTAAATGGAGTAGATTGCTATGGCTGAAGACAAATTTTTAAAGTTAAAGTCACATTGGGAATAGGTTAACTCTAGGTTACAATCATGTTGACTACATCAGAAAAATTTGTAAACTTTAGGTTTCAGTCAACTTATTGCTTTTATTGTGTTTGTAAACATGAGTGATATAAACTCGAAGCGTTTGCATAATTAAACTTAATGCTCCTATCATATTTGTCACAATGTTGACTATGGTTAAATGCTTAGCAAGGTGTTAGTGTGTTTGTTCAATTTGTGCAGTTGTGTGCTTGACAGCAGGTTTTGTATTTGTGAGTTTGACAGCAAATTGTGTTGTTTTGTGTTGCAACATCTTTAGTGCAGCGTGTTTGAAGTGGTTTGAGCACGTTGTGAGTTAGGCCATTGTGTTTGTGTATTATGTTTGAGCAGTGTGTTTGTGCACTGTATTATAGCAGTGGGTTTGTGTACTGTATTGGGGACTTGGGTTGAGCACTTGTTCAAGCAGGTTGTGTGTGCAATTGTGTGTTTGAGCACGCTATGAGTTGTAGGCATTGTGTTAGAGCACTTGGTTTGTGCAGTGTTTGAGCAGTGTGTTGGGGACTTGGGTTGAGTAGCTTGTGATAAGCATTTTGTGGTTTGGGCACGTTTTCGTGCAGTCTTTGTGCAATGTGCACAAACATCCAGAATCACCTTAAATCATAAAAAATCACACTAAACCGTCACATTCATTAATAAGAATACTAAACATAAATACTTCATTCAAATTTAATTGCAGTCATTACATGAACCTTAGACAACTACATAATGCCAAATCATAGAAGGCCACATTAGTTGCATTACGTAACCACACACCAAACCCTCATTGTTTAATGACAAAAGTTATCATCAACATACACATCCATGTGGAAATTAAAAAATAAATAACCAACAACTTCATCATTGCTTGATTAGATTCAATTAACTGCAATTTTTGTCTGCTTATAGCTTTATTTGCCTCAAGCAACTGCAACTTCAGGTTCTCATTGGTTTCAGGCCTTTGAATTTCCTCATAAAATCAAATGAACAGATGATTAACCTTCCACTTGACTTCAGGATTGCACCAACTGAACATGCTACATCCACAACTTGCACAAGTGAAGAACAACTTCTCCTTACTTGGCTTCTCATCAGATTGAACAATTTTCAGATTTGCCCTCTTTCTACACGACAATCATGTAATTAAACCTATCCAACTATTCCTCACTATTTCTTGACCTTGACATTTTCTATTACAAAGGGAAGAATAAACGGAAGGAAGGAAAGAAGAAGGGGAATGAAGAATGGTCTGCCAAAGGGAAGAGAAAGAAGAAAAAAACCGAAACGACAAGGTTGGTTTTGAATCAACAAACGGGGAGTAGTTTGGGTATGAAAAGAGCAAAAAGTGGTATGTCAAGGAATTTGCAAACGGAGTTAGCATTCCTGTCAGATTTGTGTAACTTCATGAAATGAGGGTACAAACTTCAGGGAGTGAAGTGTAATAAAAATAATAATAAGAGCCATTTGTAGTTTATGGCAAACCCTAGGAATTCCTAAGAATTTATCGTCTACTGTGTATTTTTTCATGTTATCTTCATGTCCTCCTCTTCATACTTGTGAGAGTAAGTTTGAATCGCCCCGTATCTCCAACAAGTTCTACTTTAAACTTGGAAAAAAGGATCATGATTTCAATATCCATGCATCCGTAATACGATTCTCGGGGTGTAGTGATGAATCTCAATCAAGTTGTGTTCTTACAATATGGAAGCTTTCATTTAATTTTTTTTCTTGATTATTGTTTTATAGTTTGCTTGTGATTCCCCTTTAAGTCTTTCTAGTCTACCATGATTTCTGATACATTTAGTTGCTTTCCATTCAAATTACAAAATCCATTCATCTTTTCGATTGGAACGTATTAAAGTGTAGACGTCGATTATTTAAAGTGATGTTGATTGTTGCAAATGAGCTTATACATATGTTGCTATTATCATATCATATAAATATATAATTGACGAAGTGTTGTACGTTTGTGAAGGTGACACATAAGCTTTTTTCAGTATTTTTTTTTATCTGTTTACCCCTTTTAATTTTGTAACATGTCATCCCATTTTACTTGAGCGACATATCATCATGTTTGTTTTGGTATCACGTTCTTTTTTCACCTCTACTTATTAAAGTCACACATGCATCATGAGTCTTTACTGTAATTTATTATTAAAAAATTGGCAGGTATTATTAGCATGATTTTACTAAAATTTATAAGAATGGAAAACAATTCCGCACCTTCTAAAACTCTACCTTCTCAATATACCGACATATTAGGTCTTAATTTTCACAACTAATACCTCAAAAATACTTTAAAAGAAACATAAAATCTCACAAATGTAAAATACAAAAAATTATGCATGAAATCAAAGATATATTATTCATAAATTAATACCTTTCAAAAATAATTTACCAAGTGGTATGGCTTAATTTTTAAAAATACTTTCCATTCTTTATTTTAATATTTTTTGAGTGTTCATTTTTTTATCTTAAACTATTTTTGAGGTGTTAATAGTTAAAAATAAGTCCTAATATGTTGATACATAGAGTTTTAAAAGACGTAGAATTATTTTATTACTCATATACGGCAAACTAAAATTATGGCAACAATAACTAAGCATTTTTTAATAATAAATCAACGTAAAGAATCATGATGCATGTGTAATTTTAAATACTGACAAAAAGAGAAAAGGACTTGAGAACAAACATGATAATGTGTCACAAAATTGACCTCAAATTCCAAATTGATTTTTAACTCATACAGGGTAAAATAAAATTATAGCAATAATAGCTCCAAATTTTTTTAATAATAAATCAAAGTAAAGAATCATGATGCATGTATAATTTTAATAAATATGGACAAAAAAATAAATGTATTCAATTATAAACATGATAATGTGTGACAGAATTGGCCTCAAATTCTAAATTGGGAATCATATACACCAATACATACAAAGAAAAAGAGAACCAAAGCGAATATGACTAAATTTTAAAATATATTATAAAATACTAACATGCCAATTTACTTAAGAAATTAATTTTAACTATGTGACATCAACTTCTAAATTGAGAATCATATACACCAATAAATGCAAACTAAAAAAGAATTAAACTCAATATGCCTTAACTCTTAAAAATAGTTAAAATATAAAAAGACAGTTTAATTCCACAAATATAATTCTTACGATTAATGAATTAGAACTAAACAAATATGAACGTTCATGGCACTACTTACGCAACATGTCATCCCTTCTAATTATGTGACACACCATTCTATTTGTTTTGGTGTCTTTTTCTTCTTTACCCCAACTTAGTAAAACTTTAATATGATTTATTATTAAAACAATCGTAGGTCTAATTTGCCTATTTTTTGAACATCTTATAAAGATTAAAAAAGTAATTGTACACCTTTGAAAAATCTACCTAATTAATATACTCATATAGTTAGGCCTCAATTTTTACTTTTAACACTTCAAAAGTACTTTAAAATAACAAAATAAAATCTTCAAAGGTAAAATACTAACATTATCCCTACTTTTTAACTCTTTAGTACGATTTATTATTGAACTCCGTTGGTATAGTTGTCCCGATATTTGTAAATCTTGCACAAATTTTAAAAACGTATTTTGTAGACATACAATTACGTATTAGGCTTTGATTTTGACTATTAACACCTCAAAAGTACTTTATAAAAATTAAATAAAACTACGACAATCATGTATAAAACTAAAGCTTATACTCACAAATTAAAAGGGTATTTTTTTATTTTAGATAAGCATTATACAAACCAAAAATGATTAATTTATTAAAATACTTCAAAATATCAAAATATATGTCTGTTTAAGAAAATAATTTTACCTGAATAGCTCAAACTTTAAAATGAAAATCGTATAGGGCAAATAGAATATCTGTGTCACCACAGGCCCATTGCCTAGGATGCTCACATAAATGCTGTTGTTTGGTTGAAATGGGATACAACCCCAGCCTCCTCCCCCTAATTTTGTCTCTTTCTACCCTCCTTTTCTATTCCTTTTGTATACAATGGTGGAAGACGGATGAGGACACAGTTCATCACCTGGCCAATATACCCATTTCCTCCTCCGTTGCCGTACAATGGCGCCGTTGGCTCCTCAGCAGAATACTAAGCATTCTTATCGTCGAAGCCGCCATTACTAATCAGCGTCGACAGCTCGCCCGACCCACCACCGCGCATGTAATTAACCCAATACCGCAAATTGGTAGGCACGAAGTTCGGCGATCTGCTATCCGGAGTAGTTTCTGACCCATGCATAGGATAAGGCAGCCTACCATGAATAGGAATTGAAAATTTGAAAGGGTTGGCACTACAAGAAACAGTACCTTTAGCAACCGCCAGACGCGGTCACTAAAGGTGTCAACACGGTCGCTAAAGTGTTTTAGCGACCGCGTTAGAGTGGTCGCTAACGCGATCGCTATAAGCCAGGGCGCTAAATTTTAGCGACTGCTTATAAAATTTGGTCGCTAATTTAGTGACTGCGTTGACTACATTTAGCGATCGCCTATGGCGATCGCTAAATATTTTTTATTTAAAATTTTTCTTTTTAATATTTTTTATTAAATTATATTATATCTTTAGCGACCAAATTAGCGACAGACAATTGCGGTCACTAAATATTTTAAAATATTATTTTATTTTTTAAATTATTAAAATTAACGACCGCTTGATTTTAGTTAGCGACCGCACATCGCGGTCGCAAAACCTGGCTTTGGAAAAAAAAATGCAAGTCAAATAATTTGTCGTAAACCTGTCGCAGAACTAATATCAATTCATAAGCAATTCACATCCAATCCAATCGATCCAAAAACCGATTTAACCTCGGTTGAAACGATTTTGAATGAATGCGTTGAAAGCTTTCAACGCATTCATTCAAAACCGTTTCAACCCCCTGTCCCGCATTCATTCAAACAGCTTGTCACATTCATTAAAGTATAGATAAACGTTAACATATGCATTAAAATAATAGAATTCATAGAGTTAAGTACCGATGATCAATTCAAAACAATAAAATAACATTCATTGCATAAATCTAACCAAACCCTTATCTAAATCACTCGTCGGCAGAACAACCAGCCCCGTCATCATCTTCTTCATTCCTCGATGAAGAATGCACTTTCGATCCAAAAACATCTTCATCTCCCTGAGGATCACCGGCACTAAGATCATCGGTATTGCCCTGCACGAAGCCATACAAATGATTCAACATCATATATCAAAACAAGATCACATATAGAGCACAAAATACATAAGTACTTGAGAAAATTTGTATTACATGCAGTTTGGGCCCTTTTATAATTACATAACCGTCATCGCTCATCATCCGCATCCGCGCATCAAACATTGCGTTGAAGCGCTCTTCCTCCGTCGCAGCCGTCGTATCTGCCAGAGGACCAGTACAACTGGTCTCGCCTGACCATTGAGGTCTGCCGGCTAGCAACGCTCGTGCGGACTGACGAGGGTGGCCGAGTATACGGTCCTTCGTAGGACCCCCCGTAGTGTCTGACCACAACGAGAACTCGTCCACTACCTGGCTACCGTCTGGCTGCTGCGAGTTGGCCTGAAGTCTCTCTCTAAATAAACTCTGTATAAGAAAATAACAAAAATGTTAGAGGAATTCTATTGGCCACAATCGCAGAACTAATACAATAGGAATACAAAAGTAATACATGAGTTACGTGCTCACCGCAAACTGCTCGGCGCTCTCAGACATCCACTTCCCATCACTATTCTGGGGTGTGCGCTCAAAATGGCGGAGCCGCGTAGGGGGCCTCCGGTCAGGGTCCTCCTCTGTCAACCTCAGCTCTTGCACGGTAAATGGATGGGAACTAGCACTGTGCTTCATCTTCTTCTCGCTCTGAGTCATCTCCATGCCTCACTCACTCAGCTTCGCCCAGTATGGAGTACTCCAATGCTACACCAGCTGCCCCCACATGGTTCTGGAGAAGAACTCACGGTTGTGGTCCCTCGTCATAGATATATCTGTCATACCTGCCCGAGCTAGCGCCCACCTCCTCGCATTCATCATCCATTTCTGGTAGTTCTCGGCACAATGCCACTCTCACGCCTGGCTCCCGAGTTCTCGCTCTCCGTCCAACTCAAATTTGAAATAGTCCTAAACATAATTCAACACAATTGAAAAACACGGTTAGCAATAAAAATTCAACGATAATGTACTTCTAAAATCGTGAAAGTAAAGCACATAAAAAATATTGCGCTCCTTACCAAAAACTTCCCCCAGACAAGCTCTTTATCTGATTCCGTCCATGACCCCCACGTCGCATAAGGCTGTGGGAGGTGAGCCTTGATAATAGGACCGATCTTAGTCCTAACACAATCCTCAACAAAACTAATTACAAGAAATCACAGAGAGATACATCAATCCCAATATAAGTGCATATTACAATAGAATTGAGCTTTGAAAATTAAAACCATACTAATTGTTTCCAACATGAGCAGTAATCCTCTGCTCCGGGGTGGCTGGAAGAGGTATTCCGTGGGTGATACCTCGCGGTATAGATGAACTAGACACTGCAAAATGATGAAAAAAGGAAATCATTATATTTAAATTTATATATATTGCAAGTAACTGCTTTCAATCCGACACAAAACTAATATCGTTTCATCATGGTCTAAAGCAACTGATGACGATGACGGCTGCTCAGTAGTAGCCGCATCACCAATCCTAGGGAGGGAGGCTGACTGTGCCGAAGCAGCTCCGCGATGGCCACCTCCACGACCTCGAGGTGCACTAGATCTCGGCATATCTACAATGTAGTTCGCTTGAATAATAAACAATTTAAGTGCAAAAGAAAATTAATAACAATGCTCAATCATCCGAATAATAAACAACTTAAGTGGAAAACTTAGTATGCTAACAATGTGGCACTGCCGACTATAAAAGACAGCCCAAATTAAATAGTCAACCACCATCAATTAATAACTAATTCAATGTAAATAATAAACAAGCATGTCTAGAAGTACATTGACAAGAATTTTTTTCCTCTATAAAGTCAATCACTATCATTAATAGACAACGGAACATCTTCCTCCGCCTCGTCATCTTCGTCCCCTTCATCTTCATCGTCTTCTTCTTAATCATCAACGTCTTCCTCAGTATCATCGTCATCGTCGTCATCACCATCATCATCACGGAGGGCTTCAGCATCGACCTCTTCTCCAGCATGGCCTAAATCGCAAAGAGGCTCATCAACAACATCGTTATTCTCCTGAAGCGGTATCACTGTGGGAGCTCACCCTCTTGGTACATCTCAAAGAACACATCATCATCAACAAAGCCTCTTTTGGTCTTGATAACAGTATGTCAATTTGGATCCTTCCTTGTCACACCCTCTGCATAGAAGACCTGCGTTGCCTGAGCTGCAAATACAAATGGTTCGTAGGATCCGAGCCTTGACCTCATATTAAAGTCTACAATCTCATGTCGACTAACTCGAATACCAGCTGTAATGTCAAACCATTTGCACCTGAACATTACCAGTCGATTACCGCTACCATAATAGTCTAGTTCAACAACCTCCTGTAACTGCCCATAAAAATCACGCTCGCTATCATTATAACAATCACCTTGGATCAAAACTCTACTGTTTTGGGTTTGTTTAGTAAGGTCAACTTCCATCGTGTTTAGACACGGAATATGATTTTAGTCGGGAACGAGTAAGAAATAAAGTCGTGGAGCTAATTCCTTTCTGAACAAAAGAACAAGTAGCAGATATTTTTACAAAGTCATTGGAGACAAGCGTATTCCACAACCTCAAAGAGAAGCTTGGCAAGCAAATTGAAGTTTGAGAGGAAGTGTTAGAAGTTCAAGCCCTTCATGGTTAAAGAAGTTATGGACAGCCACAAATCAACCTTGAAGGATTAATCCTATTGGCTAAAAAAGGGGGTGCATGAGTTGAAATTGTTGAATCAAGAAGAATCTTCATTGCTAAGTATTTTGTGGCGGTGCCGACTTGGAGGATGTATTATGGCGGTTCCGACATGTAGGAAGAAATTAGTCATCCTATAAATAAGAGTTCTGTTGGTGATGTAGTGGCATGAGAAATAGAGATGCAGAAGCTTGAGGGGGGAAAATAGAGAAGTTAGTATAGAGAGAAAAGAGAAAAATACATGTGTGCTTAAACACAAAGTTTGTGTAAGAAATATATTTTGCTTAAGATTGTTTGAGTGTAATTCCTTTATGGTAATCATATTGATATAGCTTGTGAATCCGTACTCTCTCTCTCTCTCTCTCTCTCTCACACACACACACACACGCACAAATTGTTTGAGACTTTTTAGTTCGAATCACAGAGGTAAAAATTAGACAAAAGTGCATAACATTATGTAATCGTTGAGGAAAGAGAGAGAGAGAGAGAGAAGACCTTCAAGTTTTATTAGATGAACTTAGCATTCGTGATGGAATATGGAAACTATACTAAACGTTTTAAACATCAGTAGTGATTACCACAAAATGAAGTAGTTGAGTCTCTTAGGGAAGTGATTATGAAGAAGATTACAGTTAGGCAAGCGGGTAGGTAGCCATCATGGCAATGCCACATTCCCCTTCCCTGGCAGCAATATCCCTTGCTATTCTGATGTATCCATCATATCCCCAGCTATTCCCCCATGAATTCTTAAGCAACCAGTACTTCTTCCCATCGTCGGTTATGCCATATCCGACTGCTGTAACACCATGGTCTAAGAATGTCCCACAATCAGCAGAAAAGACGCCGCTCTTGTAAAATTGGAAATTTGGACTGCTAGCATCAATGGCAACAGAGACCGGTTGATTAGCAACAGCACTCAACAATGCTGTCTCGTTATTAACAGGAACGTTTTCGAAGCCGCTAATACTGGCTGCAATGGAGACGTTCGTGCTACAATTTCCGTCAGTTGCCTTGTATGGATAAGCCGTTTCATTAGCAAGTCCTCCGTTGTTTATTATAAATTCCATTGCCCTAGACATTAATCCGCCCCAACAGCCTTGATCCGTCCCTTTTACGTCACAGTCAACAAGTTGTTGCTCGGACAATGATATCAGTTTATCGGTTGAGATCTGAACAATTCCTTCCATGGATCCAACCGTTGAAAATGCCCAGCAAGATCCTACATTTTTGCATCATTAATATGGCAAGAATATACGGAAGTTAGTAAATCAATAGCAAGACTAACGAAAAGGTATCTTTGAAATTAGTCCACTCGTGTCTTACCACACTGGCCTTGGTCCTTAACAGCGGTAACAGCTCCTTGGTCTCTCCAATCCAAGGAAATTGGAACGTCACTCACTCCCTCGTACTTGAATGTCGTAGGTGCGGGTGGTGACGAGGGCATTTTGTATCCATTGCGAGAACGAAACTCCTCGTTTGTTAGGTCTGCAAACGCATTGACCCCTAACTTGTACGTGTTAGTCCTGGCCTTGTTGAAAGTTTCGATGAACTCCACGTTGTCACTGTATACCTTGGAACGAATGACCTTCTCCACTGCATCTTTGTACACACGTCCATAACGAGCCATCCACTGCTCATGTGTTAGTTTCACGGATGCTTCTTCGTTCAAGGAGCGAGCCGTGGTTAGAGAAGCCCACATTCCCAAGATTACCAATATCGTAAAAAACACATTCCAAGCCATTGTGAGACTTGATTAGGTGAATGAGAAGGCACACTTACTTTCATTAGAGATGGAGATATATTTATAGATTTTCGTCCTAGTCAAACGACAAGTTACCAATGTTGTTGAGCTTGGTAGGTTCCGCTCCATTACAGCTCAGTCTATTCCACGTCCTGCAAAATATTGGGTTCCGTTTGGAGCAGCATTGTTCCCACTAAGTTTGACCTTATTATTGCCCTCCCACAAGGTATGGCTGCAACCCCTTTTACATATGCCTTCAGTCTAGATTTCTTTGTTTCACTTGAGAGTAGGAAAAGAGACAATGAACAACTAATGAACCATACAATGTACAAAAGCCAGCACTTGTCCTTTTGTATTTGTTTTAAGGGTTCAAACCTCGAGATGTCGTAGTCACCTTACAGTGGCAACATTGTTCTTGTTGCAACTTATGAGAGCATTTGGACTGGACATGTTTGTTCTCAAAGAAATTTGTCTTCCATTGCAAAGTAAACTAAGTTATGAGGTCACAATAGAATACGAGACCCATTTATCCGTACCATGCTGCTTGGCCTTCCTGAACACTAGAGTCATGAGCCATATACAGCCCAATCCCACATCTTGTTCCACGCAATAATTGGAAATCAGAAACTTTTGTATTGGAGCTGCCACCACGTACATCCGATGTCAGTATGATAATTGGTCAAGACAACAGTGCATCCAGCTGAAACAAGTTAGGATCAGGTGCAGGAGAGAACAATTCAAGGGTTTCAGAGCTTTGCAGCTTGCACCATTGCCTGTACGTCGTACCATCGGAGGGCCTTGATGAGCAATAGGGAATTGAAAACTACAAATAATTTACCCTACAGTCCGGGAAACATCGGTAGAATGGTCTCCGAGTGTAAGTAGACGAACTTCTTGTTGGGTTAGGGTGTTGGAGCTTATTACCACCAAATGTGACCCCTAATGTGGTGGATTCTCTCCAGCCAAGAACTAGCGCCTGGGGCTTACAGGGAGGGGCACTTTCCAGAACAGACCTTATTAGCTTATTGGTCACCTTATAGCAACTGCATTATCCATTGTAACAAGAAAAAAAAAAAAAAAAAAGACATATCGTTGAGTGGACTAATTAATATATTGTTACTGCCATATTCTTCTTTTTTCATTCACTTCCAAGCAACAATTAGGTTGTGTAAGTATACTTGAGTTTGGGAACAACATGAAGAGACCCAAGGTTGCCATCATCTCTGTTAGTTTAAAATTAAATTTTGAAACTAAAGCTTTACGAAAATCAGATTTGAAGTATGCAAATCACATAACATATATATATATATATATATATATATGAAAATAGATAAGTAATAAAAGTGAAGGAACCGCTGGCCTATGAGAGACGCGAATGAAATTCGCTGACTTAAAATCGTTGTTGTCTCCCTTCGTGTGCAGGTTCTAACGAGGAGCTATGATCCAAGATTTAACCCAAAGGCTTACAGAGGCGTCTCCTCTGATAGCACGATTACAGGAAGACTTTCGAATCCGTCCGATCATTTGTCCACAAAAAATAGATATCATAAAGTATGAAGTAGAAATCTGAATATAATTGTTTTTTGTAAGTATTGTTTTCTACTACAATCCCTTAATATATAGGGAGTGAAAAACACTAAATAAGAGTCACAACTCTTAGCACCAAAATAAAGGATTACAACCCTTCAATTTAAATTCAAATAAATTGTAATTTTAAAACTTCCAACAATCCCCGGCAAGTTTTAGAACTCCATGAAATCAATAAAAAAATTAAATAATAAAATACAAAATAAAATATTCAATATAAGTGGGCAACTTAATACAATGCAGTGGGTATAGGTGTCTTCAAGACTTGAACATATACTTAGTGTATCAATTTTCATTTGACGGAATGCTAATGGAATCTTACACGTTGAATTAGGCCCCTTTGGCCAAACTTCAATTGATACACACACTGTATCTGATATAGGACATGGTTCTGGCAAATTGGCACTATTAATGTCCATGCACCCCAATCTTGATTCTCATGGGAGATTTTAGGGAAGAGCCCAAACCCACGGTTGCGGCCTCATGACGACTCGCACTTAGGTGAGACATCCATACCTTTTGAAAATTACCGACTTGGTCCCATTAAGGATAAATACCCATCCTGAACCACTACTTTCGTCCATAAGTATGTATGGTGTTTCATTCATTAAATTAAATTTTGTATTGTTTGTAATAATTTGTGTGTTAACAGATTCTGTCTCTGTTGTTAAAGAACTTGTTTCTAGTTTCTCTAAATATTCTTCGTGTAAACTTTCTTCTATTCTATTAATGTTATCTGTGTCTATTGATAGTGTATCATCTAAGTGATCTGTATTTTCTAATATATTATTCATTTCTTCTATTAGAAAATTATTTTCTTTTTCTAATGTTATTTCTTCTTGTCTTATCTTTTCTATTTCTTCTAAGGCTTTGTTAATTTTGTTGTCTAAATGTGTTTTGTTATTTATTACAGGTTCTGATATTTCTATGCTAAGAGACTTAGGGGAAGGCGTTCTGCTTATGTCTAAATCTTTTAAGCTTTCCATTATGACTATTTCCTTTTTCAAATGTATATTGCATTCTGGTTGATTAAATATGTCTAGACTATCTTCTTGTTCAGTAAGTTGTATAAAGTCTTGTAATTGTTTAAGGCTTATTCATTTTCCTATTTGCGTAGTACTTATGGTTTGGTTTAAGATTTTTATATCAATGTTTTTAAGAATATTAAAATTATTCATCTGTTTCGTTTTCTTGAATGTCTGTTTGTAAATTAAGATAATCCACTACAAGAAAATATGTATTTTGCGATATGGTTCGGTAATTATGTCTTTCGTTTTAACGAGCATAGTTACTTCTGTGCAATTCAAGTTTTAAGTCTTTATTAGAGAATTCAGAATGTGATGTTATGCTACAAATACCCCTTTGAAGAGCACAAGAACAGATCTTGAGGAAAACACATGATTAAACTTTACAATTTGATCTCTTATTACTTCTTACACTTGTGTCATTTTTACATCATTCAAATGACTAGCCGAACTAGCTTTTTATAGCCTTATTTGGTAACTCATATACATGTATACGACCACTGACCACTACTTCAACAACATATTAGTCACTGCTTCCAGGAGCACATAAAACTAATGTACTTGTGACTTACGTAAGTCTAACACACAATTTAATGACCCTTTAACATGTCACACTAATAACCACTTTAAAAACTTAAGAAGTTTATTTTCAAACACCCCCCTTTAATTAAACTTGATTTATATCTTCAAACATTCTTCATATTGAGGGGCTCTCGTAAGTACAAATAATTGTCTTTAACTCCAATGACAACAACAATTTTCACTGCCATTTCTTTTGATGTGTATCGCACGTGGGTCATCTTTATGTTGCACCACTAGACATTTCTTGCCACTCATGTGTCTACCGGATCTTGACCATTTTCTTTACACATTTCAAGTAATTCCTCCGGGTCAAAAAATATTCCAATGGTCACCCAATCTATGTCACTTAACAAACTTTCCGCACCAAGTTGAGAATAATATGCTTGACTTTTAACAAAATCACTTTCATGCAAATATCGACATCTTTGACATATTTACACGGCATTTTTTTGACTTCCTTAACCATGCAAAGATTATCATTTTCTTATTCCATTCTTGGCAATCCATGTAATCATAAAAAGTCAAGTGAACTTTCTTTTTCTATAACAAAATTACTCACCATACCCGGGTGATTCGCCTTGTGGCCTACGTTGATTCGAATCTTTTTCTCAATGTCGTCAACCTCAATTTCTTCATTTTGAGCATTTTCATCACCATTTGTACTCGTTTTCTTCTATAATTTTAGATGGCCCTTCTTCATTTCGTCAACTCTTTGTTCTGATTGGCTTCAAAAGCCTTAAATTGTTCTTCATCATTTGCCTCCTCTGTTTCTTTAGATTCGGAAGCATGAAACTCGCTTTCATCCTGCATTAAAGTTTCTTCCTCAAGATGCTCATCATCTTCGTTTGTTTTCTTTTGATCTCACTTTGCTAAACTTCCTGCAGTAAAAGTTGCTGGTCCTCTCACTTGCGACAACTATATGCTATTACGTTTTATTTGATCCTTCCTGTAACTTAGTTTATTCTCTTTTTCATTATTAAGCAGGCAAAACAATTTAGTGCAATTCAAGTTTTAAGCCTGGGTCAGAGAATGTTACGCTACAAATACCCCTTTGAAGAGGACTGACAGAGTGATCTTGAGGACATCACACGATTAAACTTTAGAATTTTATCTCTTCCTTCTCACATTTGTGCCATTTTTACACTTCCACTATTTTTACACCATTTAAATGACTAGACCAACTAGCTTTTATAGCCCTATTTTTAAGTCTTATAATGTAATACTAAGATCACTAGTCCACTATTTCAATAACATATTAGTCACTACTTCCAGTAGCACATAGCAGATGCACTTATAAGTAATGTACCGCTAATACTCAACTTAATGACACACTACAATGTCACACTCATGCCACTCTAAAAACTAAAACAATTTTGTTTTCTGACCATCCATTTTGTACTTGATTTATGTCTTCGAACATTTTCCATGATTTAGGGGCTTAATAATGGTCTTCATCTCTAATTTCATCAACAGCAACAATCTTTTTTGCCATTTCTTTTGACATATATCGCATGTGAGTCATCTTCATAGTGCACCTCTGACATTTCTTTGTCACTTGTGCGTAAACTGGATCTTGATCAATCTCTTTTGGATATTTCAAGTAATTCCTCCAAGTCAAAAAATGTTCTCATATTCACCCATCCTGTGCCATTCAACAAATTCTCTGCAACAAGTTGAGAATAATATGCTTGAATCTTACCAAAATCACTTTCCTTGCAATCATAATTCATGAAAATGTCGACCTTTTTGACATATTCACATGGCATCTTTTCAACTTGCTTCGCCATGCAAAGATTATCATTTTCTTCTTCCATTCTTGGCAATCCATATAATGAAATAAGTCAAGCGAACTTTTTTTTTGATATATAATTAGATTATATTCCAATTAGATTAAAGCTATGTTCTTTTAAATCCTACTAATTACATATTCCTAAAATAACAATCTAAAAAGTTTACACTAAAAAAGAACCCTCCTATCACCTGTGGTAATCACTATTTGCCAATATAGTTACCAACATTTGATGTAGCATAAGACTCTCTCCTCCATTTCTCTCTCTCTCTCTCTCTCTCTCTCTCTCTCTCTCTCTCTCTCTCTCTCTCTCTCTCTATATATATATATATATATATATATATATCTCAGCTCTTTTTGAACCTTCACTCCTTCGTATATTCATTATTGTATTTTACCCTTTATGCAAAGAGAGGGATTGATTCATCCTTATGTGCAAAAAAAGGAGGTTATTTTGGTGAAAATTTTATCTTCAAGCTAAATAGTCACTCATATATAACAATTTCTTATGTTTGTTTAGTACCATAAGCTTCAAAAATTTTAAGTGGTTCCTGTTGTCAATTGCTAATTGTTTCATCAAAATGTGGGAGCATTGGTCTTATTGTGGAATTTCTTTGACCTTTCAATATTTCACATATTGTATATGATTTTATACGTTTGGTTATTCTCTTTGGTATTTTTCATCATTTCCATACCTTAAGTTATTTTATATGCTTATAGTAGTATGCTTAATTTAGTTTTCTATGCTAGAACCTTTTTGAAAATGTCTCATTTTTTTCGCTCAATGTGATTTTTACATTATTTTGATGATTCTAAGTTCTCAAAGTGCTGAGAGAATGCTACCATGTCACTGCCTACGTGGACATTCTCTTATTTTCTTTAGACACTAATTTTGATACCGTGCGTTGCACACGTGAACAACAACTATCAAAATACTTGTTGAGAGATCTCGTAGTTGTACGCCTAATAACAATTACAAAATTGGTAGTGGAAATAAGATAATCAAAATTTTACTTTTACCTTCTTAAAGGAGTTCTCTTACCGGTTTTTATCGTTAGAAATGAACTTGAGCAAAATTGTTAGTTTTAGTGACAAATGAAGATGAAAAATAATGTATGAAATAATAAAAATAGTCTCTCGTAACCAATAGCAATTGTAATGATAATAGTAACAAAAATAATCCATGTGTTGAAGTTGCAAAGATCACCAAGAAAATAGTAACAGTATATAATAAATGATTGAAACAAAATAAAAGTGTAAACTATATGTAAAACTTGTAATGAAATTAAAGGAAGGAGATTATGGTAGTTTAATAGAAAAACTGATGGATAATGTTGTGTTTTTCTAAACAATAAAAAGATTTAAGATTAAAAAGAAATACATAGAGATTTGCTTTTGTTAAAATTTAGGAATTAATGGAACTGTAAATATATAAATAAATTTTTTGAGTGGGCATGTTGACATAGAAGAAAGAGAAATATAAAATCTATATAATTGGTTGAATTTCAAATAAAAAGAAGGAATTCAAATCATGTGTGTGTGTGTGTGTGTGAGAGAGAGAGAGAGAGAGAGAGAGAGAGAGATAGAGTCCAAATCATTATCACAAATGTAAGTAAATCTAAACTATTTTAAATATTCAAAATAAAAAAGTCCATATGGTGAATTAAGAGAGTATCCAAGTAAACGATGATTGAACAATATTCTCTCAGCTTCAACTTTCATATATACTAGTTTTGATTCCGTGCGTTGCACACGGAAGCAACAACTAACAAAATATTTAGTAAGAGATCATAAATTTAAATATGTCTAATAACAATTACAAAATTGGTAGTGATAATAGCATAATTAAAATTTTATTTATACCTTCTTAAAGGAGTTCTCCTACCAATTTTTATCGTAAAAAATGAACTTGAGTAATAATTGTTAGTTTTAGTGACAAATGAAGATGAAAAATATAGTGTGAAATAATAGAAAGAGTCTCTCCTTATTTTTTAATTGCAGTGATAATACTAATAATAATAACCCGTGTGTTGAGATTGAATTATTTAAAACCACCAAGAAAAGAGTAATTGTACATAATAAATGATTGAAAATATGTAAAACTTATAATAAAATAAAAGGAACGAGATTATGGTAGTTTAAGAGAAAAATTGATGGAGAATATTGTGTTTTCATATATAATAAAAAAGATTTAAGATTAAAAAAGGATATAGAGAATCACTTTTGTCAAAATCTAGGAATTAATGAAATTGTAAAGATATAAATATCAAGAACACCAAGAAAACAGTAACATAATAAATGATTGAAAAAAATGAGAGCAAAAACTATATATGGAACTTGTAATGAAGTAAAATGAAGGAGATTATGGTAGTTTAAGAGAAAAACTGATGGAGAATATTGTGTTTTTCCTAAATAATAAAAAAGATTTAAGATTAAAAAAATAAAAAAATTACTTGTGTCAAAATCTAGGAATTAATGAAATTGTAAGAATATAAATAAAAAGTTTTAGTGGGGCATGTTGACATAGAATAGAGGGAATGTAAAATATATATTATTGGTTGAATTTTAAATGGCAATAAGGAATTCAAATCAAATTGTGAGAGTGAGAGGAAAGAGAGAATCTAAATCATTATTACAAAGATAAGTAAATTTAGAATATTTTAAAAATTCAAAATAGGAAAGTTCACGTGACGAACTAAGAGAGTGTCCAAGTAAGCAATGACCGGACAACATTCTCTCAGCTTCGGCTTTCGCCAAATCGCGCTAGCAACTTGCTAGCGCTAGCAATGGATCACGACTCATATATATATATATATATATATATATATATATATATATATATATCATACACTCATTAAGTAATTTAACTTCTTTTAAATTCTATCAATTTGACTTTATCCTATCCTCTTTCCTTTTCTAAACTTCACATGCAAAGAAGTTATAAACCTCATTAACAAAAGCTACTTTCTTGGTTGAGCCTAACTTTGGGGAAAGCCAAAATCAGAGTCAAAGGAAGACTTAAATTAAATGAGTGGGGAGCTAGTGAGGGAGACATTCTCGGTTAAGAAATGCCATTTAAAGGATGAGGGAGAAACTTTAAAGAAATTTCGTCCAAAATTTCATTGATATAAGGAGAGATTATTTGAGAGTTAGTCTTGATTTTACATAGTTATGACACTTGATAAGGAAGAATCAAGACATTGATAAATGAAGAGAAGGTGAAAAAGGGAAACTTAATTATGAGAGTTACTCATAACCTATGAGTAATTCAATAAGAAGATGTAAAGTGAAAGGCTAGGAGAGTTATCTTTAGGATATTGAATGTGTCTTTAATGCCTTAGTATAAAAAAAGGTGCATCACCTAGTTATTTTACAAGAAGTACGGAAAAGTAGAAGAGTGGAATGAAAAAGAGTGAGTGAGTAAGTTGTTTTATGAATAGAAATATTAATTGAGTAGAGAAAAATATTGAGAGTGTTTCTCCTCTCCACTCCCTCCTCCTCTACCAAAATTCTCTAGATATTTCCGCTAGAAATATATCTCCCTTATATTATGCCCATCACGCAATAAATCTCCTCCAAATGCCAAATTATCTTAAAACTTTTTCAATGCGAGGACTATAAATTTTTCTCTAGTTGAAAAAATATGTTTTGTTGTTTCAATTTTGTGACCATTTTCATTATACTTTAGTGCTATCATTGCAAAAGCATGAGTTTTATTCTCAAGTAACATCTATGTCTCCATCCTAATTTATTTATGTAACACCACAGAATTTTTAGAACGTTAACCAATCAATCGATCAAATTCTCAATTATCTGATCAATTTAATACCACTATAGAAACTCAAAAGTATCCGGAAGCAAGCTCTACAATAACTCAACTGTATCAACAAAATGCTATCGTCACAAAGAAATGTAAAATACTTAATTTATTAAATTACACATTGGTTCCCGTATAGGGCTTAAATAAATAAATAATGGAAAATATCAACTATTCCGAAAATCTAGCTCGTTCATTCCAAAATCTTACTAACGAATATTTCCTGCCGAAGGGAAGAGAAAAGGGAGTGAGCTTTCGAGAGCTAAGTAAGGTCGCTCATAATTCATCAGAGAATACAAAACGATTTGGAAATATATTATTATATCAATGACAAAATGGGAAAAGATAATCTTAATTTCTCAATTCAGGATTCAATAGATACATTTTCGATTACACTGAAACAATGCAGATGATATTGAACATGAGTATAATGCAAAGCCACACAGGTATTGCAGGGAAACAATAGCAAAGCCACACAGGCAGTACTAGGTAATCACTTAGCAAAGCCACAAAGGCGATACTCACTAACACTGTGATTACATATGCATATGAACACTAGATAGACCTTTAAGGTACTAGCATCTCCTGACAATAATAGATCATCCTTATATCACTCCTGATACAGATCATCCTTATTACTGCTCAATACACTAACTCATGTCAATATGCAGAGTGCAATAATCGATGAAGCAATGATTAAATCGATGCATAACGAGAAATAAATACGCAGCATCGAAAAGGAATTTCAATAAATATATAAGGCTCAAAGCAGGGTATTAATGGCAATCGTTGCAATTTCATCACAATTATAATCGAGTCCAATAGGAAGCATCAATAACAATGTAGAAAGAGTAATTATGATGTCAAATTGATGAGATAGGGTTTCACAAGAAATCCCTTACCTCAATCCAAGTGAGCTGAAGCTAAAAAAAACGCTATCGATCAAACCCTTGGAGTTAACCTAGGTTGGCAAATTCATTTATCATAACACTATCCATATGACTATATTATAAACCTAATATGACTATCCATAGCATACCTATTCCCCTACCCGAAATGATGAAATTAGGAGTGGGTTTCACACGCGGCCAACCCACCCCGAAACTCGTCACACTCCTCGAGACTCAGCATATGGAATAAAAATAAAATTTATGAATAATTTTGATTATTTTTGAATTAAAAATAAGTTCTTTAAATATACTAAAAACCAATAAATCGCCATAATTTCTTCTAGATGAAAATGGAGGCTCATAATTTTTATAAAAGCCTTAATATATGTAAAAAAAAATTATATAAATAAAAAATCAGAATTTAAAAGGCTCTAAGACTATTTCTTCATTTTTCGTTTTGCTAAATTTAATGCGATACAGAAAATGATAATAAACCAACTCCAAAATTCTTTTGAATCTAAAAATGAAGCTTATTTATATCATAAAAACATTACATAATTTTTTCCGTAATCTATTAAGAATTTTAAAGCTCCAAATGTATTTTAGGAAAACCGAAATCACCAAAATTATTAAAAATTCCAAACGATGTCAGGAAAATATGAAATTTAACAACAATTCTAATATTTTCTTGTGAATCTTTCGGTAAAATTTCAGCATTGTTTGACAATCGGAAGATACCCAACAGCCACGTGGTACAACTGTGCAAGTATAGTGTACCACTCAATTGCACAAACCCATTTTCTCACTTCATCTTCTTCCTTTCACTCTCTGCCCGTCTTCTCCCAGAACACATACCCACCCGTTCCAGCATACACTACGCCCGCCCTTACACTTATTTCACTATTGTAAATACACATCACACACACACATGCACAGAATTTAAACACGCGCATACACACACTGTGTATTCACCCGCACAGACCCAATGCACCCGCTGCACTATGGCCATCTCTCTATCTTAACTGAAGTGGGAAAACAAAAAAAAAGAAAAAGGACAGCACCTCCCCAAATCCAACACCAACACACACTCACTTAAAAAGGAGAAGAAAATCATATGGGGTCAATCTACCAAAAAACTATGAACTAATGGCTTACTGCTGGATGAACCCACTCCTTAGCAATTAGGTCCTCTTCCCGTAAAATTGGATTTTCCTATTTCTTTGACCTTAAAACACACAAAACTCACACAACTTATGGCTGCTCCTTCCTCCCCACCAATACACACACAAATACGCACATTTTCATGACAGCGGCGGTGCACACACATGCACCCAGTAATTTCACACAAGCAAACACATTATTTACACACAAAAGCACCTGTTTTATGGCTACCGTGCAGCCCCATTTTGCCCCCTCATTACATACACAAACACACATACAATTTACATACTCCGCACACCCCACAGCAGTCCCCATTTTGCATCTCTCAGACACCAAATAACCCACTTGTTCACACAATGAAATCCCTCCTTTTACACACCATTACACCCACATAAAACCACTTACACACAGCCGTCGCCACACCTTGGTTATTCCATTTCAGCCCTACTCACATAAAAACGGCAGCCACCATGGCTGACCAAACCGAGACCCCTCAGATCCTCTCAAACTCAGGCGATTCGACAATAAGCTTACAAATACGCTAAGTAAATCTGTAAGAGGGCTTACCGAAGGTTTCGATTTGCTTCGCCTGATTCCGGCGAGTCCTTGTTTGGCCCATTTTTCTCTCTTTTTCTCTGTGCATTTCTTCTTCTCCCCTTTTTCCACGAGCACCAGCCACAAACTTCTTCTCTTTTATTCTTTTTTTCCTCTCTCTTTTCTCTTCTCTCTTCTCTCTCTCTCTCTCTCGTCGCCCCTGCAACTCTGTCTCTCTATTTCTCTTTTTTGTCTGTGTTTCTCTATAACTCTTCCTCTCTCCATTCTCTTAATCTTGACTTCTTTTTTTTTTTTCGACAACATCATAAAGCTCAAAACTTTTTTTTTAATCCTAATTTTTCTCCTTTGTCCCCCCCCCCCCCCCAGCTTCCAAAATTAAGGGGTTGACTCTAAAAACAAAAACAAAAAAAATCAGATTTTGTATCTTTTAGTTATCCAGTAGCCCCTATAAAATTAAATATTCAAGTAACACTCTTTTAGCTTTCACAAATTAATTATTGCACCCCCTTTCGAAAATTATCTCTAAAAGTTGATAATAAAAGTCGGTCACGCTAATTGTCACTAAAGACCTAAATCGGTATCACTTATACTGAATCAGTTAACTTATAACGTATGGTTTTCTAAAAATTTTGCTAAGAATCTCAATGTTTAATGCTCACCAATTTTGTCGCTAAGGTCTCCAAAAATATCATTACGCTACTTATTACTAAAGACCTCAATCAATAATGACTATCAGTAAATTAGAACTTATAGTTCCTAAAAATTTAGTCGCTAAAGGTTACCAATAAAATAACGTCTATGCAAATCGACTTACATATTGCGTATAAAAATTACCGCTAAAAATTAAATCAACCGGTTAGATAATATCACGCTTCGGGGTGTTACAATTTACCTTTTAGTAAGTGCAAAAGTATAGCCTAACCTAAAAATGTTCCTACGATTAACACTACAAGAAAAGACGTCTTTTGCGATGGATTTTTAGCGACGGAATAGATTCCGTCGCTAAAATGAGTTTTACCGACGGAAACATCCGCCAGTAAAACTCCATCGTAAAATATTATTCAAGCGACGGAATAACTCCGTCGGTAAAAATAGACCTTCACCGACGGACTTTTAGCGACGCAGTGATTCCGTCGCTAAAAGTCTATTTAACTCTCAGATCTGGTTTTCTCTCTCACTGCTTCTGTCTTCGAAAATCCCAAAACCATTTCCGGTGATTGTGCCACCGCCGTTCTCACATCCTGCCCCACCTTCGGCGCCACCAAAAGCCTCGACACCGGCGGCGACCTCCCTCGACACCGGCGGTGACTTCCCACGACCCCGGCAGTGACCTCCCTCGACAACGGCCGGTGACCTCCCTCGACGCCGGAGGTGACCTCCCTCGACACCGGCGACTCCCATCAGGTAATTTTTTTTCTTATAGTGTTTAATATCACTACCCATTTTTTTCTTTTACTATGTTACAATTAAATGCCCTTTATGCTTCATCTTAAGCATTTTTTTTATTTATTTTCATCCTTCATCATAAACCTTGTTACTGACATAAGCCCATATATCAGTATTGACCATTAGCTTGTCAACCATTTTCGGTAGCAATCGCCGACAGTCACTACGGCAAACTCCGATAGCCATCCCCCACCGACCATTGCTGCCGTCCAACTCCAGCAGCCACCTTTGTCCGCTGCCTCTACCAACTAGAATAATAAAAATAATCTCATCCAAAAATATGACTAGTTTAAAACAAAATAAATTAGAAGCTAAAAAAGTTGACTCGTATTGTAATTGATCGGGTTAAGTGGCATTGGATCTAGATGGGATGGGACAGAACTGGGCAAGGGACATTAAAATTAATATGACACAATATGGGGAGGGGGGTGGTGGTTTGCGGTGCCCCATATTGTCTCCTTGATAAATAACAATCTTGCGACGCAAAGAGTAATTGAGATTACTAAGTATATAAGTATTATTTGACAAGTCAACTGAACGACATTATAAAGTTTAATTCCCCATTTTGAAATTTATGTGGAATTTCGTAAAACTTAGAAACATGTAGTTGCCACTTGCGCTCACATTATTACGGTAAGATTTTATGGTCCATGTACTTCAAGGCCCAGCACATCCGAAATGGACATATGGGGCTGAGCAACTTCCTTCGGCCCATCTTGTGTTGTATCCAAGAACCCAAAGTAGAGTAGTACGCCTAGTCCTGTGAGTCTGTGACAAATTCTAGCCCATCACCTAGTACATTTCTTGTATTCTCAGTAATTTGAAATGAATTTGCTACACTTCTAGCAACTTTACAAAATTAAACAATCTTGCTTGACCTACTAATTTGACTAGTAGTCATTTGTGGTAGGGCTTGATCATTCAATAGTCAATCTGGATAAAAAAAAAATGTAAAACAAATATGTATGTACGAGTGTATGACCCATTTCAAACTATATTTAAATTGAATACCCTAATTCAAGCATAAAGGGCAATAGCAAAATTAACCGAACCCTAAATTGAATTAATAGAACCCCCTAATTGAATCCTAAATTGAAGTAATTGAACCCTAATTAAACCCTAAATTGAATGCCCTAATCGAATCGAACCCTAAATTAAACTAATTGAACCCTAAATGGAATACCCTAATCCAACTGAAACCCAAATTGAACTAATTGAACCCTAAATTGAATGCCCCAAATCAACCGAACCCTAAATTGAATCAATGGAACCCCCTAATTGGACCCTAAATTGATGTAATTGAACTCTAATTAAACCCTAAATTGAATGCCCTAACCGCCCTAATAGAACCGAACCCTAATCCCAAATCTTTTACGTGGAGGACGTCGTCAATCCCAAATCTCATTGGTATACAACTATCAAGTCCAAGAAACTGCCCGTGACATATGATAGTGAGCTATACTCCTTTCAAGCTGACCAACCACGTGTCTTGTTCCCTGTTGAGGTCAACAACGTGGAGGACGATCTTCCTCTTCCAACAACACTTCTTATAAGAGAAGAAGTCGTAGATGATGACGCGGAAGACGTGGAAAGTGTTGGAGATGATGTGACCGAGTCTACTGATGAAGAGGATGAATTCAAAGATGAAGAGGACGACGAGTCCCACGAAGAAGAGGACGACGAGGAAAGTGATGAAGATGATTCGCAAACTGAAAATGATTGACTTGTAATGTTGTAACATCACGGGAAAAATGTAGTAACATTTTAGAACTTGGTGTTTAATGATGTGTTTTTGCACATCCGTTCATATATATATATATATATATATATATATATATATATATATATATATATATATATATATATATATATATATATATATATATATATATATAGTCAAATTATTGTTTTTAACATGTTAATGTGTTTGTAATTTATCTATATGAAGTCAGATATGGATAGGATATGGGCTATTCGTGGCCGGGCTGGACGCCGAGCTGCTTCCTCCCCGGTGGGTCCCACCTCGTCATTCTCTACTGATGACGAGGCACAGAGTGATCGCAGACAGCAGATGGGGCCCCAGCCCCAGCTCCAGCCCCTGCCCCAGCCATCGCCCTAGCCCCAGCCGTCACCCCAGCCCGACGAAGATTCATCCCACACGCGCGTGCATTCTCCATCTTCCATGGGTTCTACCTTAGGTATAGTTGATAACGGTGTTTAGTACATTTTCGCTAGCCGTATATTTGAACTGTATTAATGTCTGTGTTTTGTAGGATCTCGATGAGGCCGTGGTCTGACACGCGGGGTACGCATCGACCCCCAGCATAAACAGAGAGTTACGCTCACGCAGGATGGCCTGTAAGTACTAAAAATATCACCTCATGCCTTATATTTAAAATTTTGGGGTGTTAATTTATATTTGAACTGTATTAATTTATTTATTTAATTCTTTGGCAGGATCCTGGAGAATCAGGCGAGGATGAAGATCGGCGTTCTTGTGAAGGGCCGATTCTTCGAGCCACGCCTGTACTGGAAGGACTGGGATGCCGCTGCGAGGGAGGCCTTATGGGAGGAGTGGCTGGTACGGTGAAGTATTTTTTTCAGCGTTAGTAAATGTTTAATTAGAGTTTGTTTTCTATTGTTAATTTGTGTTATTGAATGCCTTACAGGAGGGGTTTACGTTTGACACGCCTCAGCAGCAGGTACTGGGGCAGCAGGCCTTCTTTGCCTACATCGGCAAGAATTACCGTCGATGGCTCCACGACGCACGGGACCGGGCGAAGAAGATGCTGCCCGAGGGTGCCCCGATGATGGAGATGACGAGATATCCCCCACATTGGATATCTCACCGTGTATGGGGGGAGATGATAGATCGGTGGGCTATGGATCCAGGCTGGGACGCCAAGAGTAAGAGCGGGGCTGAGAACAGACAGAACAGAGATCCGACGCACACGGGGGGGTCGGTGCCACACGACATCGTCCGACACATG
The DNA here is from genome assembly GCA_033070095.1 of Escallonia herrerae. Classification (NCBI taxonomy): domain Eukaryota; kingdom Viridiplantae; phylum Streptophyta; class Magnoliopsida; order Escalloniales; family Escalloniaceae; genus Escallonia; species Escallonia herrerae. The sequence continues at coordinate 162,758 of JAVXUP010001696.1, forward strand.
AACGCGGTCGAGCACCCGGATCTGGAGGAGGATGAGGTCGTAGCTCTGACCTATACTCAGACGCACGTGCGGAAGAAGGACAAGGACGAGGTGCACCGGGCGGGCGACTTTATTTCAGATATTGCCCGGCGGATCGATGTGAGTCAATTTGTTTTAGTTGTTAATGTTTTGTCTTTTTATCCTCAATGTCCGTTTCGTTAATTAATGCCCTAACATATCGTTAAACCACTGTTTTTGTAGGCCTCGTATGAACAGCTAAGGGGGTCCGAGCAGCAGTTCGGACAGCCATCAGCGTCCACTAGTACGGCTGCGAGTACTGGGGGGTTGAAGCGATGGCTGGATATGCCGGAGGTCGTGAATCGGCCGAAAGGCCGCATACGCGGCCTGCCTAGCACGACTGCTCGTGCCGTGATAGGAGTGTCCTCACCCCCTGCTGCCCCTCCACAGACACCGGCTCCTCAGCGTCAGTTGGACGACGAGGAGATCCAGCGCATTGCTACAGTGGTGGTGAGGATGATCAGGGAGCAGGGCGCTGTTGGACATGCCGAGCCGGCCCCAGATCAACAGGATCCAGATCCGGGACTCGGCAACCCCTGATGAGCCCCTTCTCGTGCCCGTTCCTAGCTTCCCCCGCGCCCGGTTTGTACTCTTCTCCCCTCCCCTAACTGGCTGTATCCGGTTCCCGGCTTGTACATAATGAGTCTTTTTTATGATTGATTATATATATTTCTTTGTGTATTAATTTTTTGCGTTGTTGTTGAGAAATGAAAATTGTATTACAAGTTTGGGTAATTGAAAAATAAAAAAATTCAAAAAAAATTTTGACTTTTGGCGACGGATTAATTCCGTCGCTAAAAGTATTCATACAATCAGTTAATTCGCTACGGAATATTCCGTCGCTAAAAAATTTATTTAGCGACAGAATATTGCGTCGCTAAAATATTATTCCGTCGCTAATTTGACAAAAAAAGAAAATTAATTAAAATACTAAAAATATAATTAGCGACGGATATTCCGTCGCTAATTAAAAATAAATCCGTCGCAAATAATTATATATTTAGTTACGGATTTCAAAAATTCTGTCGCTAAACTATTAGTGACGGGCTTTTATACGAGGGATTTTTAGCGACGGTGAATCCGTCGCTAATTGTTTTTGCGATGGATTTTTGGCTTTTAGCGACAGATTTTTCCGTCGCTAAAAGCTTTTTTTCTTGTAGTGTAATATTGCTATTTCAATCAATATGATCTAACCAACTTAGAAGTTTGTCCCGAGAGCAAAGCACGGGATCGAAACTGGTATGCCATTGGAACTCAAGCCATGCCGCATGTAAGAGATGCTCAATTTACAAAAGTGCCTGACACTGGAAAACAAAAGAGAAAATACAATGATCAGAGGGCTAAAGGCAGCAGAAAAGCTTAACCACCTCAGAGTGCAAGCATGAAGAAGTACGCCAACAAAAAGAAAGACGACGATTGACACACAAAAAAAAAAGTGCAAGAGGATGTGAGACCGTAGGCTGGCATTTTGTGTGTGTGTGTTTAAGGAAATCTGGATGGGCACCCGGTGACCGTAAATAGCTAACAAGAGAAGGAAATCCGGATGGGCACCAATGTAGGTGGCCGTAAATAGCAAGAGAAAGAACACGTGAAAAGATCTGTCAACAACCGGAAAAAAGTACTTTTTTCTTTTGTTTCATAGAGAAGAAAGAAGGTTGTAGATTAGGGCCTCGACTATCCTATGTTCCTTATTCTGATGGCGAAGACTATGAATATTAGCTTTTCTGGCAATCGAAAGTTCACACTGAGTAAGACAACATATTCATAATGTTGCTAGAAGCTAAAACTTACAGTGAGAGAGTCTTACAGAGATCAAATATTCACCAGCTAGACCCTAGCTATTTCTACTTTTTTTTTTTTTTTTTGATGTTTTAGAATAGCTATTTCTACTTAGACATATGACACTCCTCTCTTCTCACACCTAAATCCTAGTTTTTTCTCTTTCACAACCAAACCTGGAGACCCCCCCCCCCCCCCCCCTTCCTTCTTCATGAAACAGGTTTGTTTTTTTCTTTCTCCTCAATAACAGTTGATGCATGGCTAAATGATTTGCTCATGCTTTCGCCTAATTTTAATGATATTCGTTCTATGTGATCTGTAATTTTTTTTTCGGTCTTAATATTTCATGGTTATGCATATTGCATCCCCATAGTTTAGACTTAGGTGTGTCTTTACAGGCTCACTAATCACTACGAAAATTTTGAAATTCCCAGAAAGGCTTCCCAAAAATAGGTAGCAACTCATCATGTATCAAAGCCTTTGTTTAACGCTAATATACTACCATTTTCCAATAAATCAGTGATGCAGCCATATTTTCTCCTTTGTTTGCATTTCTAAATTGTTGAGGTTTTAGAACGTTAGTTTATAAGGAAGTTGATCTTCTCTTGCTAATAACCACATGAAATTGCATATGCATACATATTAATGATTGCACTGTTGTTTAGTTTCATCTCAAATAGTTTTTTTTTTCTATAACTGTCATTTGTTTCCTTGATGGTTTTGTAGAATTTTATCATGTTTCTTCTTTAACCTTGCTTCATAACTAGTTGCTAGCTTTTTTTCCTATTTCTCTTAATATTGCAGGGGAAACGTCTGACATACTCCATCTCCTCCAAATGCCAAATTATCTTATAACTTTTACAATGTGAGGACTACATTGATTTATCGCAACCATTGGGTAGTTTAGTTACAATTTTCCTCTAGTTGAAAAATATGTTTTGTTGTTTCAATTTTGTGACCATTTTCATTATAATTGCAAAAGCACGAGTTATTCTCAAGTAACATCTATGTCTCCATCCTAATTTATTTACCTTTTAGTAAGTGCAAAAGTATAACCTAACCTAAAAATGTTCCTACAATTAGTAATGCTACTTCAATCAATATGATATGACCAACTTTGAAGTATGTCCCGTGTACAAAGCACGAGTCAAAACTAGTATGTCATTTGAACTCAAGCCATGCTGCATGTAGAAGATGCTCCATATGTATTGAAAGCTCAATTTACAAAAGTGCCTCACACCGGAAAACAAGAGAAAATACAATGATCAGAGGGCCAAAGGCAGCAGAAAAGCTTAACCACTATCAGAGTGCGAGCATGAAGAAGTACGCCAACAAAAAGAAAGACGAGATTGACACACAAAAAAGTGCAAGATGATGTGAGACCCTAGGCTGGCTTTTTGTGTGTGTGTTTAAGGAAATCTGGATGGGCACCCATATAGGTGACCATAAATAGCAAGCAAGAGAAGGAAATCTGGATGGGCACCCATATAGGTGACCATAAATAGCTAGCAAGAGAAGGAAATGTGGATGGGCACCAATGTAGGTTACCGTTAATAGCAAGAGAAAGAATACGTGAAAAGATCTGTCAACAACCGGAAAAATGTACTTTTTTCCTTGAGAGGATGGATTGACAAAGGACATGAGTATTCTATGTTCCTCGGGCAGCTTCTTTTGTTTCATAGAGAAAAAAGAAGGTTGTAGATTAGGGCCTCGACTATCCTATGTTCCTTATTCTGATGGCGAAGACTGTGAATATTAGTTTTTCTGGCAATTGAAAGTGCACATTGAGCGAGACAACGTATTCATAGAGAAAAAAGAAGGTTGCAGATTAAGGCCTCGAATATCCTATGTTCCTTATTCTGATAGCGAAGACTGTGAATATTAGCTTTTCTGGCTGGCAATTGAAAGTGCACATTGAGCAAGACAACGTATTCATAATGTTGCAAGAAGCAAAAACTTACAGTGAGAGAGTCTTGCAGAGAACAAATATGCACCAGAAATGATTGAAGTAACATGCTTTGAAGAGAGTATTGGAGGTATATGACATAGAGGTGTTGCTGTAAATAGGGGATCGGAAATCAAATCACAACATTTTGTGTGGGTTCGAAGTCTTCTTTTTTTTTGTGTTTTGATTGTACCAACTTTTGGATGAAGGAGGGAATATCTTTAGCATTTGAACCAAGCTACGAAGATACAGAAAGGTATTATTATGCATGAAAACCATCATGTTTTATTCCATGAAATGTAGAAAATGTAAAAGAAAATGGAAACTAGACATGATCTAGATCCCAAGTGACGATGACGAGCAAAGCTACAAGCATCATATCTGAAATAATTGAGACTCTAAACGAACTGATTAAGTGATGAAGATGCATCAGTTAGTTGCTTGACTTTAGGCAAGTGGGTAAGTAGCCTCCATGGCAATGCCACATTCACCTTCCTTGGCAGCAACATCCCTTGCGATTCTGATGTATCCGTCGTACCCCCAGCTGTTGCCCCATGAATTCTTAACCAACCAGTATTTCTTGCCATCATCACTTGTGCCGTATCCAACGGCTGTAACACCATGGTCTAAGTCAGTCCCACAATCTTCCGAAAAGACACCGCTCGCGTAAAGCTGGAAATTGAGGCTGCTGGCATCGATGGCCACGGAAACTGGTTGATGAGCTACAGCACTCAATAACGCTGACTCGTTATTAGCAGGCACGTTTTGAAAGCCATTGATACTGGCCGCGATGGTGACATTCGTGCTACAATTTCCGTCGTCTCCTCTGTAAGGGTACGCGGTGTTGTTAGCCAGGCCACCGCTGTTTATTATGAATTCCATGGCAGTATACATGTATCCGCCCATACAGCCTTCATCCTCACCATGTGTATCACAGTCAACAACCTGCTGCTCGGACAAAGCAATCAATTCATTGGTAGCGATTTGAACAATTCCTTCCATGGATCCAACTGCTGAAAACGCCCAACAAGATCCTGCAATTTTTGGTGGTGTCGTTCATACAAGATTTTGAGGTCAGTGAACCATAAACATGACTAAAGAAAGGCATGTGCAAAACTTAAATCATGTTGCTTCTTACCACACATTCCTTGGTCTTTAACGGCAGTAACAGCACCTAGATCCCTCCAATCCACGCTATCTGGGACGTCTGTCACGCTTCCGTACATAAACTCTGTTGGTTTGGGTGCCACAGGAGACTTGTATCCGTTGCGAACGCGAAACTCTTCATTGGTCATGTCTGTAAATGCATTGATGCCTAAAGTGTAAGTGTGAGTCCCAGCTTTGTTGAAAGACTCGATGTACTCCACGTTGTGATTGTAGATCTTGGAACGCATTTGCTTCTCTGTCTCACTCTTGTAAACGCGTCCATAACGAACCATCCACTGCTCATGCGTCAATTTGACAGGTGCTTCGAACAAGGAGCGAGCCGTGGTCTGAGAAGCCCACAGCCCAAAAATAAACAAGGTCGCAAAAACTACCTTCGAAGCCATTTTTGAGACTTGATGATGTGAATGAGAAAGGCACACTTCAGTTCTTTGAGAGGTGGAGATACTTATACCCAAGTTAGACGGCTTATTATGCCTCTGCCGCAACACACATTTACTAATGATGAGCTTGGTAGAAGCCGCTCCCTTACTGGTTCTGAGTCAGTTGGCAATGTACAAAGATGGCACTTTTTGCTTTTTTTTTATTAAGTTATCATTTGTTCTAAAAATTTAAGCCGTTAGAAAATGGATCCAACAATGTAATACTCTTCCTCACGTGCAAGTCCCGATTGTAAGTGAAGAGACAAATCAAGAAAGAAAGAAACAAATTAATTGCAGGTGGAGAGGCAGGCCAAGAGATATCATGTTAAGTTACTATCTGCTCTAAAAACTTAAGCCGTTAGAGAATGACCCAACAATGTTATCATACTTAATATTTTTCATTCCTCGGATCTTTGGCTGACACTTCCAAGAACAGGCAATCATCAATTTCTTTGTTTCTTTGCTTCAGTTTCTTGATATTCCCATCTCTTTCCACCAGCTGTAAACACAATGCTTATAAGTCATTATCAAGGTATTCAACAAGAAACCACCAAGCGAAGCTGGGGTGATGAATATGGTCGAACTATGGATTCATTTAGAGTTCTAGTTGGCAAGCTATACGAAGAAAGCAGGCAAATTGGCAGTTATGCATGGCTAGGGGTTCCCTGATAGTGTGCTGCATCAGTTTGCTCTGTTAGCTTAATCTTTGAGCTTAAACTGGGTTAAGTTTTCATGTTTGAGCTTAATACGTTTAAAATAAGGCATTTTACCAAAAAAAACAGCAAAACAAAAGAAAAAATTTCTCTGTCATTGCGAATCTATAGGTAGTTTTAGCACAGGTAATCATTAATTTTACGCATTGTTTTATCCTATCTTGATTTCAGTCCAATAACCTCACCCAAGCTTTGGTCAGCTAATAAAATATATTATAAAATTATAAAAAATGTGTTTATGCATATCACATAACATGAGACAAAGAAGAGATTAACATCTTAACGCATATTTTGCATAACATCTTCGAGTTTTAATAGGTTAGTATGCTATTTCGATTGAGATTTAGAATGTTCACAATTAGTTTTGGAATTACATAAGGTTTACAAATAGTGATTATTAATCAATAAATAAAGATCCCATCCAAGATCATAATGTAGACCTTTATTGATACTTCTACGTTTGCATCATAGTCGTAATGAATCCAATTTATGTCCGAAACATAATGTGTTGATAAAAAAATAAAAATAAAAAATAAAAACTCTTTAGATTTTTTAGTTTTTATTGCTTTTCTAAGTGTATATCACATAGATTATTGCTTTCTGAGTTTAAGTCACCAATTAAGGTCAAAAGAAAAGTCCAAAGGTACGGGTGAAATAGTATGATTTATTAGGGCTAACAAACGAGCTACATGAATTGCATCAATCACATTCCAATTGGGCGCTAACTAGACCATGCAACAGGTTATGAGAATTCGGGCATGATGGGCCACTTGTAGCACCCTTGGGCGAGTCGTGGTCATGGACCATATAACAAGTAAAAGATCACACATGTGAGTGAAAAAGGAGGCTTAGGCCTCATTTGGTAATGTTCTTTGTTCCTGGTTGGTTTGACAAAACTTTTTTTTTTGGTTTTTAATTTTTAAAAAGCAGCTTAATTTTATTTTTTTTACAAAAACAAGTGGGTGTTTAATAACCTTTTTTTTTTAGTTTTTTTTTCCTTTGGGTGTTTGGTAACCCTTTTTATTTTGACTTTTTTTTTAGTGGTTTGCGGTGGCGGTGGTGGGGCGTAGCGGTGGTAGACGGTGGTGGTGGCCGGCGGTGGCTGGTGGCTGCCGATGGTGGTCGCTGGCGGGCCGGCGGTGGTGTCGATGGCCGGCAGTCGCCGGCGGCCGGAGGTGGCTGCCGACGGTGGTCGCCGGCGGCCGGAGGTGGCACCTGATGGCCGGCAGTCGCCGGAGGCCGGAGGTGGCTATCGGAGGCCGGAGGTGGCTGCCGGCGGTGGGAGGGTGGTGGTGGTGGTCTCAAAAAAAAAAACCAAAAGTAAAAAAAAAAAACCAGTTTCTAGAGTTTTTTTTTTTACTCTTCAGTTTAAAAACTGGTTTTAAAAATTGGAGAAGGAAAAAAAAATGGTTACCAAACGCACTTTTTTTTTCCAATTTTCAAAACTGAAAAAAAAAAAGTGTCAAATGTGGCCTTAGTGTTTTTTTTTTTTTTCCAAAAAGACCAGAACAGGAACGTTGGTATGATCTAAATCTAAAGGTTAAAAAAGGACTACATGCATTGGGATCATCATATTCATCTTGAAATAAAAAGAACAGATTCTAGAGAAAAGCGTTTGTTTGGACATATGTTTCCTATGTTTTACATAAATAATGCATAGCTATTGCATAATATTAACCATAAGCAACACGACCAAAATCCTCACAGGCCGGCCACCATGCTCACCACCCACCCATTACCACTCTTAGCTCTGTCCCTTAATCACCCCCCCCCCCCCCCCACCCCCCCCCAAAAAAAAAATCCCGCCCACACGCACACATAAATGCACATGCACAGTCACACATGCGACACACACAAAACACATATACATGACAAGCACACAGTCACACATACACACAACATATATATATACCATCACACGCACGCGCGCGCGCATAATACACACACTCACATGCCCCTCCCAGCCACAGTTGTGAGAGAACATCTTGAACACTACCCTAATGGATAAAGGACCACTTATTGCCCTCGTTTAACCGCCTACGGGTCAAAATTTCAAGTATTAACGGAAGTGAAGATAACAAGCAAGAATGAAAAGTTCCATAAACATAGAATCTTTTGAATATATTACCTTGACAGAGAAAGGACATTAGAGTAACTTACCCAACTAAATATGCGATTTTTCAGGGTAGATTACCTTATCCATTTGAAGGGCACTAAGGAAAAGACCCATTTATCATCAATTAAAAGCTGGTAAGTGTCTAATGGAAGATAGTGACCTAAAGAAGCCAACCTCGCTATGTGCAACCAAATCACCTTAATTTGGAATAGACATGGTAAACGGGTATACCCGCCGAGTATGAGTAAAACCCAATCGGGTACAGGTAAAAAAATGGGTCGGGTATAATTTACCCGGATTTTTCGGGTACGATTTTTCTAGAACCGTACCGTACCCTTGCAAGTAGGGTATTACCCGTGGGTAAACTATTAAATTTATGACTTTTTTTATTAACAGGTTCACCGGACATAACACTTTTTTCCTTCTTTTTTGTTACCACAACAATTATCTCATCTCCAACATAATTCTCAACTCCCAAGTTTCTATCAATATCTTAACAAAAATACCAGAAAATCACTTATAAATTAGTTCCTACGACTGAGATAGTAACATAATTAATACATACAACAATTTAACACAAATTTTAGAAGTAGATCTGAAAAAAAAATTATTTTGTAATCAAGTTATACAAGTCGGCAGATCCAACAACATGGTGAAGGTATCATAGTTAGCATCCTCGCAAATGATGGACACTTCGGTCATAGCGTACGAGAATAAGCCGGAGTCGACGAGGTTGACCTGCGTCGGAGCTCGTAGGAGAGATTGGAGGCAGAGTTGCAGTGCATCTGGTAGTGAAGCGTGAAAGGTAAGATGGGACGCTGTCGAGATCAGGTGCAGTAGTGGTCGTCGACAGATCTAATTGGTGGGTGAGAGAGAAAGACAGCCTAACGGGACTTACAGCACGAGGAACTACAGATGCCGAAGGCATGCGCATACACTTGCAGCAACTCTCATCTATGGGGCAGGATCTCTGATCTGATCTGGGCGGGATCTAAAGCAGCATTTCTTGACAATATCAGAGCCGTCGCAAGTCATGGGTGTGAGAGAGCGGCGTCGTGGGTGACAGAGCGGCGTCATGGATGAGAGCGACATCGTGACTCCACTGACTTGTTTGTGTCTTTGTGAGTTCGAAAGAGAGAGTTCAGAGAGAGGGAGGGAGGGAGGGCGGCCACAGATCAGAAGATGGAAGAATGAAACAAGAACCCTAGCACTTTTTAAAGGGGAAAAACGGGTAGCCCGGGCAAACCGCATCCGACCTGGACTGATCCGAAAATTTCGGGTCCGTTTTCACGGGTGTTCAAAATACGTACCCGTACCTGAATTTTTTTCACCGTGTACAGATCGACCCAGGGTCGGGGCTTTTTTTTGCCAGGTCTAATTTGGAAACATGTACCTCAACAAGAAAAACCAGGGGAAAAGCAAGGACTATTTTACAAGGTACATTTTGGGTAGTTTGAACTCAAACCCAAGAATCACATCAAAACTCACATGCTGCAATGTTGTGAAAATGATGGAGTGAGGCTCTCCATTTGAGCATTGGTTTGGCTTTCTTGCTAAACACATAAGCAGAAGTTTGAAGAAGAAGGCCATCAGTGCCTCAGCATTATGGTTCTTACATTAATGCCACCGGCACTCATGTTATGAAGATGCGAACCACCCATATTGAATTATAACCACCCACAATTTCAAGTTTCCAACAAATCATGTATGTATTTTAACAATTTTAAGCGGGTCTGATCTAATTTAGATCCAACCCATGGCTAGAACAAGTTAAGGGCTTCAATATGTTTGGAGCAAATTGTCACATACGTGACTCTACCAAATGGTTGTGACCTATTCTCTCTTCATAAATATGTCCATCAGTCTCTAGGCAAAGAAATTCATTGACAACAACCTTTCTCCCCAAAATTAGTATCTACGTCCAAGAGAGTGCTCTTGCGTCTTAGTTCTCAAATCACCGGAGAGACTCTATTGGCCACTTGTTTTAGCAAGTAACGACAGCATATTTGGTGGGTGCGACAATGAGACAATCAATGAAATAGATTGTTAAACAAGTCAGGTTTATAAGCGATCTACGATCCGCTTCAACTTTTGCTAGTACTTCGATCTATAGTGGTATCAAAGTCCAAAAGGCTTGTTTTCATCTTCCAAATGTTTCTGGTACATTGGTGATGAATCTTTGGCACTATGAATATTTTGTGAATGGGTCTCACATGATGTCGCCCGAAAAGTATTATTAGCTTTGATTTGTTTGACACATAGTTTCCGAAAAACAAGTTGCTTTTTTTTTTGGGTGTTTATTGACTGGAAAATTCTTATACAAATCCTTTTTAGTAAGAGTCCAATTTATCAGGAATAAATTTCCATAGTGTGTCATTCAAATTAGTACAACATTGGTTCAACAAGGAAGACAACATTGTTGTCGTACTTTTGTTAACTTAGTATTTGATAGCTAAAATTAATTGAGCCATTCACCCATGTTCCATCTATGGCTTTGACCTTAGCCGAGATCTTAAGCTATAGCCAAGTCTCTTGCGGTTGTGAACTTAATGCTCGTCCACATTAGACAAGGCTTGGATGAATCGCATTTAAAATGGGCCAGAGGGCCAAGGCCGGAGGAATTGTATTAAAAATGGGTCGGAGGGCCAGGTCTCATGGTCTGCACATATTCGTACCACGACAGATCGATTGTGAGGCTTCATGATACAGTTTATAAATGGGTTACAAGCATCATGAAGCCTTATGGTTATTCGCCCATGTAACGACTCAGTCCACGGCCGCACTACAAGATAATGCCTCCCTCAAACTAGCTAGCAAATAGGCACTTATGAGATCATTGATAGGGTCTTATCAGGCCAAGAACAAATATTCCCAAATCAAATGTGGGATATCACAATTTTCCCTCCTTATATCTCAGCATCCTCATTAAGGTCCAATCTCAGCCTTAGTCACTCATTGCTCATTCTAGCCATTCTTTGATAATACCAGCAGCTCAACCGGATCAACCCAGTTCGAGATGCTTTCGTGTGCCAACCTCTAGAAACACAACTGAAAATCATTTCAAGCTTTTGAAAGTCAACAGCTCTACTACAAGCTGTAGCGACCCAGTCTAGGATTCCATCATAGTGCAATGCCTTCCTCAAATGGCTTAGTCAAAGTAGGAACTTATAAGTTGGTTTGAAAGGCCTTGTAAGGTCATTCAAATAAGTCTCACACATCTGATGTGGGATATCACATTCTCCCCACCTTATGCCTTAAAGTCCTTGCTAAGGCCCAAATTCAATTTTATTCACACATAACCTAGAATCTTCTTTCTAGCCATTATTGGGCAGTACCAGCAACATAACCTGATTAGCACAATTTGAGTTTGCATTCATGTCCTAACCTCCAGCAAAATTCAAGCTTTTAAGAGTCTATTTTGACACCATCTGCAGCAACCGGTCCATGGCCCCACCAGAAGATAACGCCTCCTTTAAAAGGGCAAGCCAAACTAGGCACTTATGGATTCCTTGGAAGGGTCATATAAGTCAATCCATAAACTTTGTCATATCTGACATGGGATATTACATTTATTGTCATATCCCTATTCCAGCCTTTTGCAACATTTTAGGAATGTGGGATAATTCATGATTCACTTTATGAGACCTTCCCCATGAACTCATATGTACTTGCTGCTAGCCCTGTTGAAGGACGCACTGTTCTATGGTGGGCCTGTGGACTAGGATGTTACATATGGTATCGAAGCTGACTCTTAAAAGCTTGAGTCAGGCTATTTCGTCATCTCGTCGGAGGTAAGGACATGATAACAGACAAAAATCGGGTTGATCAGTTTGAACTGCTGGTATTATCCAACAATGGCTAAAGAGGAAGATTCTTGGTAATATGTGACCAAGGTTGAGATTGGGCCATAGCGTGGGATGTTAAGGTAAAAGGACGGAAGATTATAATATCCTATGTAGCTTGTGGGATAATTTGTGATTGGCCTTTTAAGACCTTACATATGAACTCATGGGTGCCTATTGGCTAGCCCTTCTGGGGGTAGTTAGGCCGTGGACCGGGTCGTTATATATCGTGGCACTAAACTGTGTGAACCGTGTCATTAACTACTATATCTTGAAGAAGGCAACACTGGTTCCTCTACAAGCATACTGATACCTGCCTTGCATGAAGCCATGGGTAAGCCGAATAATACCTTAGATGAATAACAATATCCCAATACGGACTCATGAGACAATGCATGTTGATTTTATCAAGATTTCCATATCGGTGCACCTACAGCTTCCTGTTGTATTTTGTCTGTTTCATAACACATGGAGGGACCCACCTCTTTTTCATTTTGGTCATCTATGCCCAGAAAAACACCACCTTTTGGTTTCCATTTTCTCCTTAAGGTAGAAAGGCATGCCACCACAACTGCTTTCTTTTTTGGCCAAAGGAAAGGATGTTCCCTTTTAACTTTGCTTTGGATCCAAGCAAATCCCTTCACATCTTATATATATATATATATATATATATATATATATATATATATATATATATATATATGGGTTTCAGCCTTCAACATGAAGACATGGCAACACATTATCATACACATGAACACATGTATTTCACATGCCTAAAGCATACACACTCTTCTTTTAGTATTACTGCGCTTTGATGTTGTTAACGTCCACATAGTTTTATATTTTGTGAGTTCTGGAAGAGGAAACTCAAGAGCTTTGTTCATAAGTCTCTATTGCAAATGCGTGCAAATAGGGATAGTATTATAGACTAATCCTGGGATTGCATGTTGTGAAGCCCATTGCATCAAGCTACTGGTTATGAGGGGCGCGACTCAACCTTGCGTAAACGAAAATTATTTCGGATGCAAGCCTAATTGAACAATTTAACATAAATAATTTTAAATAGATGCAAAGACAAGATTTTGGATGTCTTGAATATTTTTCAAAATCTCAAATGTCCTAACTGACTCTGTGTCAGACAATAATACTAAAAATTATGCTCAAACCTTAGAAATGTAGATTAATGCTACTAGATTTTGTCTTAGTACTATTCATAATGTTTTATCTCTATATGACATTTATAATCACTTCACACTTTATAAAAATATATGGAATTAGTCAATAAGTGTGAATTTGAGGCCGATAAAGGGACTAAAAAGCTTTTAGCCAACAATTTTTTGCACTATCAAATGGATGGTGATAAAAACATTGAAACTGGATAAATCATTTCCAAAATGTCATAAATGGTTTGGTTAAAGAATGTGACATTTACATGAAAGGTTTAAGGCTCAAAGTCTTGTAGAAAAGTTGTCTGACGCATGGAGATGATTAAAGAAACTTAGACAAAAGAGACATGTAATGAAATACAGAAAATGATAGTTTATATTCAAGATGAGGCTCAAAATAAAAAAAAATTGCAAATTAATGATAGGGCTAAAGAAATGCTATATATGGATAATGAAGAAGAAGTTGGACCAGTTAGGACCAGCAATCACAAAATAGGGATATGGTCATAAGCCTTTTGAAGACCTCAATCTCATAAGTAGAATAGAGGTCAAGTATTGGCCGATATTGAAAAGGCGACCAAAACAACAATAGTTACCAGCACCGTCACCACCACAAAAAAACAGCAGAAGGGCTCCACCAAGGGCTAGAGTAAATGCGGTTGAGGTAGATGAGGATATCATTGTAACTTTAGTGTCAGAAGTAAACCTGGTTACGAAAGTGAAATGATGGGTTTTAGACTCCTTTCCACTAGGCACATCTATGTTATTCGAAATTTACGTACTTACCTCCGACTTAATTATCGGAGAAGGTACAAAATGCATGTATGTTGAGGATAACAGGTCCATACCAGTTGTGGGAAAGGGAAGGGTAGCCCTCAATATCACTTATAGTAAAACCCTTATACAGTTTGATGTGCTTCATGTGCCGATGATCAAGCACAACCTTGTTACAATACAACTACTCAAAAAGACCAGCATCAAGACTCTGTTCGATATTATGACCATCTAACAAAAAACACGTCTTTGTCAGTAGGGGTATTTGGACAAGGTCTTGAATTGTTTAATGTTATAAATTCGTTGAATGAGAATGCATCGTCTGCTTTTGCTTACTTGATTGACTCTGTTGATGTATAGCATGGTAAACTTGAACATGTGAATTATGCATACATGAAGAGAATGAAATAGATGGGTTTAATTTTTAATTTTCATCAGTCTGATATAGACAAATATGAAATATGTGCTGAAGCCAAAAATGCCAACAAAGCATTCCAACCCCCTTGATTTAATTCACAACGATTTAGGTGATGTAAAGAAGACATGACCAAAAGTGGTAACAGGTTTTATATGATCTTGTTGTTGATTGTCACTAGACTCTATTTATTGAAAATTGGAGGCAAAGCTGTTGAATGTTCTTGAACTATAATTCTGAAGTTGAGAATCAGAATGATAAGAAAATTAAAAGGCTTAGAAGATATAAATGTGGCGAATAATTTGTGAATAAGATGGAGTTACTTCATAAATAATGTCATTTTGCAAACAGAAATTATCTAACAGATTACCCCATAGAATAGAATACCCCATAAAAGGACTGATAAAACACCTTGTCAAATTTGAAATGATCTTACTCCTAGCTTTAGTACTTGAAATTGATGGGATGTTTGGCAATGGTCATGTTACCTGTGCCTAAAAGGAAAAAAGTGGGTTCTCGGACTTGTGATTGAATACTTATCCGTTATGCTTCTAATAATATTGCAAATAGATTTCTTATAATTAAAAGTGATGTCATGGAAGCTAATAATAGTATTGAATCAAAAAGGCTTCTTTCTTTGAGAACATTTTTCTTTTAAAAAAGGTGTCTAGAGTAATTAATAAGTATGCTAGTACTGATAAACCTATTGATGAAACTCTAGAATTACGAAGAAGTACGAGAATGAGAACTCAAACAAATTTTGGAAATGATTATTATGTGTTCCTTGGTAATGATGAACCATCGTCATGTCATGATGCTATAGTCACTATAGATACACCTTTTTTTTTTTTACAGAAGTCATCATTAATGAATTAAATTTCATCATGTCTAATCATACTTGGGAACTTGTAGAGTTGCCTTATAAAACTAGAGTATTGGCTACAAATAGGTTTTCAAGAAGAAGTTAAAACCCAATGGCTCAAGGAAGAAATATAAGGCACAACTTGTGGCTAAAGGCTACAAGCAAAACAGAATGTTGATTATTTTTTATACCTACTCTCCTGTTACTAGAATTACATCAATTAGAATATAATTTGTCATTGCATCCATATATAAACTTGTTGTGCATCAAATGGATGTTAAAATAGCTTTTCCAAATAGTGATTTAGAAGAAGAAATATACATAGAGCGGCCCGAGGGTAATGTGCTCCTTGGACAAGAGAATTAATTACTTAAATCTTTGTATGGACCGAAACAAGCTCCTAAATAATGATGGAAAATTTGATAACAGTGATGATATTTGATGAAATTTTGATTAACATTGCTGATAAGTGCATATACTATAACTGTGTGAATGATAGTGCTATCATTATATGCTTGTACGTTGATGAAAGATATGGGCAAAGCTGATGTCATTTTAGAATCAAAATTTTGAGGCACGATAACTCTATCACAATCACACTTTCTTGAGAACATGTGATAGAATCGGAGCACTATGATTGTACGTCTTTGTCTTCGTCTTTACCTTATGATGTATACCTTGTGTTAGGATCAAGCACTTACCACCGCACCAAAAGCAATTGCTGTTAGTAAGGGTGCAACTTTATTTCCTTATAGTCTAGGCACAGCAGCCAGCACACACGGTCGAGTATACAAGGGAGTAGATGGACACGGCCAACCTCCGACCTGCCAACAACCCCTTCCCCAGATACACCCTGGGGGACTCGAACCCGTGACCTACTCTGATACCAATTGTTAGGATCAAGCGCTTACGACTGCATCAAAAGCAATTACTATTAGTAAAGGTGCAATTTTATTTCCTTATAGTCTTGGCACAGCAGCCAGTGTACACAGTCGAGTACACAAGAGAGTAGATGGACGCGGCCAACCTCCGATCTGCCAACACCTTGTAAAAAAATTATGGGGACAGCGTGTCACAGAGTAAGTATGCACAAATAATTGGTAGCCTGATATTTTTTATGAATCATACTCCTCCTGGTTTTACATATGCAGTTGGCAGATTGATAATGCTAGTGAAGAACATCGGAATGCAATATACAGGTTGTTGAAATATTTGAGAGGCGCGATTGATTATGGAATAACATATTATTGTCATCCTATTGTGCTTGAAGGTTATTGTAATGCTAACCAGATTTTCGTTTCAAATGAGCTAAAGCCCACTAGTGGATACATGTTCCCACTAGCTGGAGGAGAGATCTCCTGGAAGTCGTCTAAGCACGCAGTTATCACTAGTCAACTGTGGAATCAGAGTTGATCATTTTAAAGAAGGCATGTCCTGAAGCAGAGTGGTTAGAAGCTTTTTTGTTGATATACCTTTGTGGAGTAAACCTACCCCAGCTGTGGCAATGTATTGTGATTGTCTAACCTATCATTTCTTGAGCCAAAAGCAAAATATATTATGGGAAAAGTCGTTACATCAAGATGTGACATGCTACTATGAGGCAGCTAATTGAGAACGGTATTGTATCCATGGACTTTGTGAGCTTAAAAAGGAACTTGGCTGATCCTCTGACTAAGCCACTAGGGAGAAGCCTATAATGGAAGCATAGAGGGGGTGGTACTGCACCCATCTTTAGAGATGAAGTGAAGATATTTAACCCTCTGTGATCAGTGATCCCATAAATAAGATTCAATAGGCAATAACAAAGTGATGGAGTCCAATGCGTATTGTGCTTTGTGTATATCCTTTAAGTCAGGAGGCCTTTAGAGAAGAGTCTATTCCTATGGTGTATGATAGTAACCACTACAACGTGAGAGGATGAGCATATAGCTCTTAATGGGTCTATAGTCTCTAATTATTGGGATAGGGTGTTGAGCTGTAACACATTCCCTGATCCACCTCTATAGGACTTGGGTATGTCACTAGAGCATACAACAATAATATTTAAGCTTAACGAATGGCCATTTTGTGTTAATCCGCAAGAACAACCCTGACTAGAGTTATCACCTAGGTGGTGAGCATGCACAATTCATATCGCGTATATGGTTAAAAGAGTATTCGCTCTAACATCGTATTTCAGTGAGTTCCTACTCATTTATCCTAGGAAAAGTCAAACCTATGTGCACTGCGCCGATCCATGATTTCTCATCTCCTCTTCCTTTTTCTAGTCTCTGTCTTGAAACTTGGGAAGGATTTTGTATTTTGTCATTTCAAAACACATGGAGGGACCCACATCAACTAGGAAAGCAGGCTACCTTTTGGCCTCCGTTTTCTCCTTAATTTAGTAAGGCACGCCACCCCTGCTGCTCTTTTTTTTTTAATGGTGGAAAGGCTGCTCCTTTTTAACTTTTCTTTGGCTCCAACAAACCCCTTCACGGCTTCACCTCTCCTTTATATATAGGATTTGGCCTTGAACACAAACACACACCAACACATTGTCACGCACACCAACACACTGTATTTCACACACCGAATGCACACAACTCTCCTTTTAGTGCTACTACAATTTGATAATCTTAGTGTCCACATAATTTGATATTGTGTGAGTCATGGAAGAGGAAAGTCAAGAGGGTTGTTCATGAGTCTATGTTGTAAGTGTATGCAAATGGGGATAGTACTATAGACTAATCCTAAGGGTTGCGTGCCGTGAAGCCCATTACATCGAGCCACTGGTTTCAAAGGGTGCAAATCAACCTTTTACGACAAAGCCTCGGCTTGATTCTATAGTTTGATAAGATTGTTCCTACTCATTTAGTACCGTGTTATTATTTTATTTATATTGTAACTTTTATCGTTATATGTCAGAAAGTGTGATTGCATTCACAAAATCTTTGTAAAAGGATTTATATCCAACACTTCCAACGCCATAACGCTTCATACTCATGGCACCGACGTGTCCTTTGTCATGCATTGCCACCACTATGTGCCAACAGTTTTCCTTCCGTGCCTTTGTGCATTAAACATAGCATGGCACCAACTTCCATGCCTTCATACTCATGGCACCGACTTCGTGCTCGTATGCATTGAAGTGTGCGAATACAACACAACCACTTGCTAGTGCACCTAACATCATGCCCATCGTGCACGACAACATGCCCACGTGTCCAACTTAGTTCTAAGCCTTGCCTCACTTGTCTTAAGAATAGCTAAGCCAACCTTAGCACCATCCCAACTACAATACTTGCCAACCCACACATGAAGCTCAACATGCTGCTACCAATCATGTCACAAATGTCATTCATTCAGTAAGCGTGTCAAAGCCAAGGCGATGCTCACCTTAGCACGTGGTGTGCAAGTACAATAGCCAATCCACCATAATATGATGCCCTGTATGAATTACTATGTCTTAGAGCTTAACATGTGCATAGATAGAACCTCAGACCTAAAAAGAAGGCGCATTATGCTTTGGGTGCACTAGGCAG
Organism: Escallonia herrerae; assembly: GCA_033070095.1. NCBI lineage: Eukaryota > Viridiplantae > Streptophyta > Magnoliopsida > Escalloniales > Escalloniaceae > Escallonia > Escallonia herrerae. The sequence goes on from JAVXUP010001696.1 coordinate 181,534, forward strand.
GTCTTTCTGGAACGGAAGCTCTCAAACATATCTTAAATGCTTTTAAGCTTGCTCGAGCTTCTCTTAGGTCTCTCTCTTGATGTCCTATGGTTGCTCGTGAAAGCAAAGGGGTGGTGGAGCAGGTGCTCGCACACTATCATCTCCCCTTTAACTGCCTTTAACAGCGAAAGCCAAAGTGACACTAGTAGGTGCACCTTTGCTAGAAGAGTCATAATGACCCCCATTGAGGATTTTAATGACATCAGAATTCTATGTCGTAAAGTTATTTGTACTCGTAGTGATCCATGCTATAATATCCATTTTATATCTTTGTCCATCCGATCCATGCACACACACCATTTGTCATATTTACAAAACTGCCATTTTCCAAAGTTTTTGTCAAAGAACCACAATAGGTTTTTCTCTCCTCTTTACCACCAACCTCTAAGATCTTGCCTCAAGCCATGGATTTAAGCACCCTAGTGACATTCTCCCCAACTAGATTTATCAATGCCCTAGCCAACGGGCAAACTCCAGAATTTGTCGTAGTCATAAGCATCATGGTACACCAGGACTTCATCCACCATGTTGCCTTATCTTTATATTGGGTCTGGCCAATCATAGAACCACTATGGGTTTCTTCAATACTACTAAAAATGCGTAGCATGGATTTATATGGTCCATTATCTTTTACATGCAAACCATGAAATCATCCATTTTTGAATTTTTATATATGGTTTAAATTCTTAGAACTATGGTAAGAAGCATAGTAATTTGTATATTCAAATAGGCAAATGATATACCCATCAACTTGTTTGCTATTTAACTTCAGCACTAAAAATGTACTTTAGTCACCATTGCTAACTTTCTAGCGAAAAAAATAGAGTAAATCGGCATTTTAAGAGGTAAAAATAGCCTCTTCCTTTGTCTAGACTATAGAAAGATGCATACCTTATTGCATGTTATTATATATGTGGATATGTGGATTATAAATAAGTTGAAATAAATATGCCTTTTCTCATTTTTATTTTGTGCATAATAAGCTTAGATAATATGGGAATCCAAAAACATTGACAATATGATTATGAGCATAGCACAAAATTTTGTGTTGTATTCTTGGATTTTTTGTTATCTTCGGTGGGATTAGTGCGGCAAAATACGAAATATGTGTGCATGTTAGTATTCATATGTGCATTTTAAATATAATGAAGTGACCTTTATGTGCTACTATGGACCTCTTCAAATTTAAGAAACAATATAGCAATAATATGATATCTGGCATCATAAACTTTTACATCTCCTAAATTAGCGATAAGTCTCGAAAACGATAACCCAAAGGATTACTGTTCACGAGAAAGGTGACACCGCCTAGCATAGTATCAGGAAAAAAGGATCGAAGTGGATGTTACCATATTGAACTATACGCATAACGATCTCATTGGCCAGTTTGAGGGTTACCTGACACCTCAAGAGATGCGAAATGCTTTGAGGATAGCTTTTTGGCACTTTAGCAACCAGGTTTTGAGCCTTGACTCTTCTGTTGAAATTTATAAAATGGCTCTTAGTGTGAAAATGGTTCAGCGATTTATAAAGATTTTAGCCATAATTGGCGACCTATAGAAGATGGCAACAAACTCTCACATAAATAATAGATTCTCGCGGTGCTCCACTCCCTGCCTCATTTTTGGGATCAGAAAAAAATTGATGATGTTGCACAAGAAAACATAGATGTTAACCTACGCTCTTCTAAATCATCACACCAATCTGCATCGAATTAGCCTAAATGAATTATACACCTGCAGTGATAGATTATTTAGTCAGTAATGCAACAAAGATATTACAACATCCTTTTTACAGCTATCAATGAGCAATTCTTGGATTGCTCTGGAAGTGACTCGCTAATCTAACAATATAACAAATATCTGGTTATGTACACATACATTAGACTTGCAATGGCACTAGCACAAGGTATAAGGGACATCTTCGATCTTAGGACAAAATACAAGACTTAAATTAAGAAACTTTTGATAGAATAGTCTATTTAGTGTAGCATTGTTCAAACAAAACTGCTCAACAACCTTGCCGATATAAGTCTCTCGAGACAAACAAAAGGTTCTTTAAATAATTCCTCAGGATTCTCACCCTTAGCACATAACTAGATGCTCCTACGTCTTTCATGTAAAGAATATACGGCAACCACACCTTAGCAACGACAATCATCGCCTTGTCATTTTTAACCACCATAATTACATCAACATACAATGTAAGAATAGTAAATCTATTTCTAGACCACTTAACGTTGACACAATGGTCTTCGTGAATCACCTCAGAGCCAAAAACGAGCATTGCTTGAGGAAAATTTGAAATACCATCACTTTAGACAGTACATTTAAACATTTGAGCGAGCACACCCTGTGCTCTTGTCCCTTCATTAGAAAGCCTATTGGTTGATTCATGATGTTCTCCTCCTCTACTTCTCAATTGAGAATACCTCCCTTAATATCTAATTGGAAGAGATCTAAAGACAAATGGGCAGTGATACCTAGAATAAGGGGAATAAATGCAAGCCTGAGTATCCTCATAGTCTACACCTTGCCTCTAGGTGTAACCTTCTGCCACAAGACAGACCTTATAGTTATCTTTTGATCATTAGCCTTGTATTTAATATGAAAAACCTATCCCATATATATTTCTAATCGTAAGTGAATAGTGCCCCAGATTATCTGGCGTGCCAGCTTTTGACTATTAAAAAGTCCATTCTGACCATCCATCCAAGATAAGTTGGGAAGATGAGAGTCATCCCATCCTTGGGTGGGTATGGACCATCAAGGGGTATGTGGCGGTGGGGGCCTGTTTGTGCTTTTTTTTTTTCAAGTTGTATTTCTTAGAAAGTGGGCCATTTGATTGCTTGCACACAATGATGTCTATTTTTCCCATTTTAGTTTTTGGCTCTGGTCCCTTACGTTGTTTAGCTTTTCTCTCAACTATTGTACACATTCTAGCTGCAGAGAAAGCCTTTTCGCAATATGATGTTGCCCTTGATGTAATAACAATATTTTGGATTGTTTTGTCTCTATGTTTCAAATTATACTCTAAGCACTATTACTTGTGAATTGTGGAGGTTGTTTGGCGAACTCTTAGTGGCGCTTGGCAGTCATGATTTTCTTGTGCCATTAAGGGCCACCATGTGCCGTATATCCCCGTTCTTTTTCTTCTTCTTTTCTTCACACACCACTTGCACTTATTTTTTCGTGTGAACTTGAAATATGGCCATGATTACATTGATTATGCTAACATAGACTGTGTTGCCTCTTATCCTTTCTTAACCTTCACAACCATCAATCCTCTGCCCACAATCACCATAGACATTATGATCCCCAAATGCTTACCTTTATTGTATAGTCCTAACCGAGATGAACGAAGAGCAGTGGGTGTCAGGAGTTTGGTCCAATAAGGTTATCACGGAAAGATAATGATAAGACCCAGTTTACACCGGCAAATATTTTTTGCTATCCAGAGGTATTATTTATAGCCACTAAAAGTTAATCACTTTTCTTTAATTAAATGCCACTAAAAACATTAAGATATTTATTGTTATTTACAAAAAGGAGTTGGATGATAGTTTTGGAAGTTATTTTTTCGTGGGAAGAAACTAACTTTGTTTTATGGATAAGTGCAATTGGTTATTTTCTAGAGGGAACTTACTTTTCGGAGAAGTTATTTTCTAGGCGAATTTAGTTATCTATCATATATGTATTTGGATTTGGTTGGCATCTCTTATGCCTTCCAAAACTCTAATCATATCTTCTTGAATTCTTATAATTTTATAATATAGCTAAATAGGTGTTAAATTTTGAACGGCCACATAATAACCTCCAACCTCCCTCCCCCCGCGGAACTCTAACCATTCAACCCCATGATCTCTATTCCTGCACTTCAAAATTAACTATCTCCCTTCTCGAGCATAACACGGGGTTTTAGCTAGTTTCATATATTCTAACTATGAGTACTTGTGGCGAGACTCAAAGAAGGAGAACAACTGAACACCCCAAAACAAATTATGACTTGAATCCAAGTCCTTGTCTATTTTCTTCTTGTTGTATATCAGAACTTCTTTTGTCTATCAATTGCGAAATTCAGGCTTTAGACCCTGAGCCATAATATTCTATAAGCAACCACCATTATTCGAAATCTAGGTTCATTGTTTTTATGAGCGCATCGTCTTGCTTTCTATTTATAGAGAAAGTCCTCATCAACAGCAAAAGAGAACCCAAAACATTGAATCAATTCTGGCGTGTTACCTACAAATTAAATGTAAGTTTGCTTGCAAGCGCAAATATTGGCACGCCTGGAACACTTTTAATATGGAAGGGGAAATGCCAAGTACTAGAATTAAGGGTCAATTTCTGGGTCATTTTACTGAGAGGCCATTCTTTGGCGTCTTTGAGCCTTAAGAATGATGAACGGTTTGTATTTTTATTTTACATAGATGTTATCTAACCGATTTAGGAATTTTCTAGGATGATCACATGACTTGCATTGATACAAATTATGACCAACTTATTCTAGCAACTATTTTACAACAACTTTTAATGAACTATAAAAGTTTGAAGATGAAATCGGGAGTGGTATGCGTTATTTTTCATGAACTTTGTTTGGAAATACTCCAAATGAAGTAGAAAATGATTGGAGACAATTTTTAGACTTAGATTAATGAAAATTGAATTCGATAGACTCTTTTCATCAATTGTCATGGCTGGTACGACAATAATGGCTAAACACTTCTATTGTATGCACTCGTCATACATGGATGAATCTCAAGTTAATTAGTTGAATTTTTTGAACAATAATTTTTTTTTGCCATTTGTTGATAAAAATTTCTGAAAATGAAAATAGTGCACATCCCATTTCATCAATGAACTTGATTCCAAAAGTTGTTGAAAGGGGTGACATAATTGGAGGGCACGATTACATATTGAAAATGATCAAATAAATTGAACCATATGATTTGTTACTGGGTGGAATTGATAAATTTGAAATTGACACTATTCAGTATGCTGGAAAACATGATATGCAAAAAATGGGAGAAAAAATTGAAGAGTTAGGATCAATACATCAAAAGGGGATATAATCATATGGCTAGGTGAGAAGTTTACAAGTCTGTTATGATTTAAACCAAAAAAGGGTCCTTTTACACAACATGTATAACGACCAATTGTGATTATCGATTCGGAACCTTATATTGCCAGTGAATTTTAAACTGTTGATACAGTGAAGTCCGATGAAAACATGTATTTTGAGAGTCATTTGGTATTATACATGTTGGAGAATGATACCTTATCTGGATTTGTGGACCACACCAAGGTACAACTCTAATACAATGGTCGTCCAGATTGCAAATATCATTAAAAAAAACTCTTTTTTTTTCTTCCATGCATGTCGAAATGAAATATACTCAATCGATTAGTATATCAATAACCATTTTATATCATGATTTGGTTAGTGGTATGGCAAAATATGGCCATGGTTTGTTAAGTGGCTTGGCGAAACTATGGTAATTATTTGATTTATGTTATTGTACTATATCTCATGGTGGTCAAGCAAGAAGAAGTGGCTACAAGATCTTAAGACACTTTAATACTATCTTGACAATGCTATATGCAAAATGAGGTGGTGCAGCTAAAGCCTATCAATGACCAATGGATAGTTAAAAAAACTTTCATTTGAAGAGTACAATACCATCAATTGCGACAAAATTCTTTCACACCGAACGATATGACTATTTGCAAATTCCATGTAAGTACTCATTTGCTTGAGCTGGGGCAGCCGGGAGGGGGGATGCAATATTTACACCAACAAATATTTTCTCTCTGTCGGTAGGTACTATTTATAGCCACTAAAAGTTAATGATCTATCTTTAACTGAATGCTACTAAATGGCATTAAGATTTTTATTGTTCGTTGCAAAATTAAGATGATGATTGTTTGAAAAGTTATTTTCTCATTGGAAGAAACTAACTTATGAAAATTATGTAGTTACTTTAGGAGAAGTTATTTTCTCTAAGAAGTTGTTTGATAGTTATTTTCTATATTTTGTAGTACTATAAGTACTTGTGACAAGACTAAAAAAAAAGATGAATAACTTTACATGCCAAAACAAATCATGACTTGAATCCAAATCTTAATCTTTTGTCTTCTTCTTTTAAATTAGAACTTTTGTTTATAAATTGCAAAATTCCGGCTTTATACCTGAGCCCTTGTATTCTGCATAACTACGATCATTATCAAGATCTAGGTTCTTTGCCGGTTGTGGACACACTTTCTTTCTATTTTAGTTTTAGTTTTAGTTTTTATTCATACAGTTTTTCTCTTGAAGAGGCAAAAAAGAATCCACACCTTGAGATCAACTGTAGCATATTGCCTGTGGATTAATCGCAAGCTTGCTTGCAAGGGCAAACAAAACTGTAAAGGCAATGATGGTGGAGAGACTACGTTGGCTGTAAAGAGAGGAAATTAGCGGTTGCTATCTTTGGTTTGGTTTTAGTTCGCATACAAAATAAATGAGATATGAGAAGAAGACGAATAACAACGAAGGGATATTAAAGTCATCTTCTCATACCGTTTTGCCCGCAAGGCACCTTTCGAGCTTGAGTATATCACGTGCCATCGACTTTGGATGATTTCTCTAAACAGTTACAACAGATAGAGATGGCAGCTTAACTTTGATCTGGCTGATATCCGTCCCACCTCAACCTGTTAGGAGCGTGTGTGTGTTTTTTTTTTGATCGGGTTGTGGGGTGGGTATAGTACTTAAATCTTAAACCCGCAGGGGGTACGGGTTAGATTTGATAAGTAATCTAGTCTGTCCTGGTACCCGATGCATCTCGTGATCCCTACTTGCCCTGTTTTAATTTAATCCTAACCCTAAACTATTTTGCAATCACAGCAGTTAATCGTGATATAACTATTCACAACGAATCCCACCAAACTTTTTTGTTTTCTCTTTCTTTTCTTCTCTCAATCTCGCTTATGCGCCTGCTTTGTGCCTTAGACCTTGCACCATCACCTACTCACCTCACCCACGGCCATCGACCACCTCTATCTCACCATCACTTAATCGTCCACCAAACACCGTCCACCTCTACCTCCACCTCCACCTCCACTGTCATCACCAACCACCTAGCTATCCACCAAACACCGTCCACTGTCCGCCGTCACCACCGCAGCTCTCTGCAATCATAAACCTTTACTTCTTTCAGGTACTAAGCGTCAAAGGATGATCTCACTATTTATTCAGTTCTTTCATATCCGCCATCTTCTGAATACGTGAATGTATCTTGGTGGTACAACCACATTAATGCGCTTTTGAGGCTTTTGTAAGTATAATATAATTGTTTGTTGTTGTATATGTTATACATTATGTGACTGATTTTGTTGTTATTTATGTTATTCGTATTCTACTTATTGCTCTTCTAGTGGCGTGTCTACAGAAGGTTTTGATGTCACCATTGAGGGATCTACTTTCGTTGTTGATGTAGTTGTGATTCACATCTTTATTATTCCTTTTTCCAAGATTATGAGTCCACGTCTCGTTCGATGAATTATTGCAGGGAAAGGTTTATGAAAGAAAGATATAATTTATTTGATTTATCTTACTTTTCGATGTACGACCATGGGGTTCTCGGTGCTTTTCATAACTATGGTGGTATATAATTTTTTTAAAACATTAATTTGAGTTTGTTGTGTATTCTATCATAAATCTTTCTTTTGAGATTTTTGACATTAATTTAATTTGTCTTATTTTATTTTTTTGTAATATACTTTTGTAGATTGCACAACAAATATTTCTCAAAACATGTCGAGCGGGTCGAGACAGTTCGATGCGGGTTCTTTACGACATCAAAAAAGACTAGGGAAGGGTTGGATTTTTAAAGTCTGCCAGATCGGGAATACTTTTTTTATCCCTTGACCTCATGGCAAGGCGGGGCGGACTGTCTATAATGACTATCGGGATGGGTACAGATTATATAAGATCCATATCCGCTCCACTCTACTACCATCTACAACCGACTATTTGTAAGGACGAAAATCTCGAGTCCATATTTACAAGCGAACAAGACCGAAGCTATTTTTTTGCAATTTTTACCTAAACCAAAACACAAAATCGCCCCCACAGAATTTCCGGTCCACCACGCCTTTTCAAAATAAGGTCAAACTATAAGGGCCCTTCTCAAATTAACCGCATACCATAATCTCTCTCAAAAAAATTTCCATCCCCTAGAGCGCCGCCGCCGCCGCCGCCGCCGCCGAGTTGTTGGAAGATGGAGTGTTATGGTCGTTATGAAGACTGCAAATCCGTAGTTGCTGTGATTAAGCAGCAAGACAACAGCCTCAAACTCAAGCGGAGGTACCAAACGAAAAAGTGTGTGTGTGTTCGGGTTGTATAAGAACTTGAATTGAATTGTGTTCAGTAATCATTCGGTCATCATGTACCTATTTGTCATGCTCCCTCCGTATTTCTCGCTACTTAACCATGTTTCCTGTTGCTCAAATCTTTCCGTATTCTAATTCTCGTTCTACGTATTTTTACTCTGTCCCAAAAAATTGATTATATTTTTAATATTGCAAAAAAATTGATCACTTTTCAAATTAACATAGATTCTTATGGTGTTTTACCCTTTTTTATTCTTTTATTCTATTTATCTTTCCACGTTTAATCCTCCACCAACCTATTTTATCTTTTCTGACACTTTCTTTCTCCACTCATATCCTAAATAGACGTGTGCAAGTCAAACATGATCAAATAATTTGGGAAAGAGGGAGTACTTGATTGTGCTTACTTAGTAGTCATTTGGTCAAACTGATATGCGATCCCTTTCTTTTCATTGATTTGAAAAATGTAGACGTTGGCTCATTGTTTTTAGCCTAACTTGACTTGCCAAGTGACGCTTATTTACTATATGGTTGCTATTCAAATTCAATGAAATGTTTATATGCACCTAAATCTTACAATTGATTTCACAATTCAATGAAATGAAGGGTGTACATTTTTAGCATAGGAGATATTGGGCGACCATGCTAGTAATCATAGTGTCGACGGCGCTTCTAGTTAAAGAGATATGAGATTACCTTTTCTCAATTGTAGACCTTGTTAGCTATTAAGTGTCCGAGTTAACCTGAAAGACTGGTCATTTGATTGTCTTGGTATATTAGTTTGTTTCGTTATGTTTCATCGGGGGAAAGTAAAATCGAAGAGGTATGTCATTGGTCATCTAAGGTGACAATGACATATGATATTGCCTTAGATTGACCAAAAAGATCAAATTTAAGCTCTGTTTGATGGTATCTGAATTGTTCAAATGGGATTCAAGAACTCTGTTTTGATACATAGTTGAATAAATAAACAGCTTAAAATTAGTTGCTTTCAGGATATGATTTTAACTTAGTTTTTCTTATTGATTTGTATATAGGCATATACAAATCAATAGTTATATGGCTAGTAGGTCTTTCTATTGCATAACTACTCCCTCAAGCTCTAGATTTTAATTTCTTTACTATAGTACCCTCGTCGACTTGGGCTTGACTAATAATTACATTCTCTTCGTGGGAACCTATAATTTGCTGCTGCCGAATAAGCCCAGTTAAAAATTGGATAACTTGCTGGATAAGTTATGAGTTCTAGTATCATTAGTGTTTCAGGGGAAAAAAAGAAGAAGTAATTACTATATTTCACTTTGATTTGGCAACATAACGTTAGGTTTAGTGTCTTCCGACGTTTTAGCTTACCCATCGCATTTTGAAAGTTGGCTGCTTCACGTATTTGTTTTCCTGTCTTCGTCAATAACTTTCTTAAGTACAATTTGATGCTACACGGTTATGTAGATAGTTGATGGATGTTAAATGTTGGCACGCTTGACAAATTTTTTTTTCGCGTCAGTGTTAGTGTTGTCTAAATTTGATTTGAGGCTCCATAGTTACACCTTTATCTTTTGATGTATGTTGCAAGGCATTAGTGGAAACAACTTGATTGACTTATCCCTCTCTTCCCTTGGACTCTTATGTATGGGAGCTTGATCGAGGATTAGCCCATGGGTCTTGGTATTAACTTCTTAAGGTTTTTCTGAAACCATGCTACACTGTCTGGTCAAGTACGAGGTTGTATCCTATCTCCACATTTGTGAAGAGGCCATTTTTGTATTTCGAACTTCTGACATCCATACCTTATTGTTGCTTCAAGGTTCACCACCCCTCGTTTCTTTGCAGACACTAAAAGCGAGCCCATTTCTAGGCTTTTTATCTGGAAGGTAGCAGGTGGCAGATGGGCAAGGTGGGGGTTTCTCTAGATTTGGTGAATCTCTTGTTGGGCGTATTAGTGAGAATTGATAGACTGTTATTCAATCTGGTAAAGTCATTGAAGGTTCTTACTCCATCTCTGTCTGCTGAGAAATGTGGAGGATTTTTCTTGGGTTTTTCTCTGGGGTTTAAGGTATCTGTGATGTTGCGGGGAGTAGGGTACTGTGGCATGAGCTTGCAGTGGCTCAGAGTACTTGGAATAGATTGTGTTGGATTGCTGATCATTTCAATGTTATTAGGTTCCCCGACGAGATGGTGGGATGCTTATCCTTCTCCCGCACAATATTCTAATTTAACCATTCCATTGGGCATGAGTACTTACTGAACATGCTGCTGGAAGGTGGAACTTTTTCATGGTCGAGAAATTTGGAAACTGTTTCGTGCTCAACGTTAGGTAGACTCCTGAGGCTTCCATAATGGGAGACTAGATTTGAAAGGTCTACGTAGTCTTGTCTTCCTCGTGTTACTTCTAAATTTTGACCATGTGCCTCTTTTATTTGGATAGTGGGGACTTAAGGAAGGAGAAGTCCCGCTTTTGCTTTGAAAATATGTGGCGGCTGGAGTCAGGGTTACAATTTGAGGCTACACGGTTATATAGATCAAGGTGTCTTGCAAAAATTTTAATTTTTTCAGGAAGAATAGCGCAACTGGAATAGGGTGATCTTTGGGAAAATGGAACTTTGAATAGCTCGTGCTCTTAAGGAGATCCATATTCGAGATGTGACTGGGGGAGGGGTTTGATGCATGGTGAATTGCCTGAAAGTGCAGAATTGAAGGTTGAGTTAGGCATGTTATTTGTGGCCGAAGAAGTTTGCTGGAGGTAAAAATCTAGAGTACTTTGTGTCAAGGAGGGCATGAATGCATTTTCTTCGCCCCCCCCCCCCCCGACCATAAGACGGCCAATGCTCAAAGGAGGAACCAGTTTGGAAAGTTCAAAATCAGCGGCCCGTTTTTTCGGGTGAGGTTGATATAGAGGGGTATTGTCAATTTATATGAACAGCCTTTTGTTGTTATTGCTCTTCGGAGGAAGAAGTAGTGGGTGCTGTGAAAGGGAACAATAATAAAGCCCCTAGTCCAGGTGGGTTCACAATAGCATTTTTTCAGCGATGTTGGTCGGTGGTTAAGATGGATGTGCTGGATCTTTTTCCTAATTTTCAGTCTTGGTTCGTTTCAGCAATGTTTAAACGCTACTTCCGTAGCGTTGCTTCCAAAGATAGGGGGGCCAGAAGATGCTAGAGATCTCCGGCTGATTAGTTTTCTGAGCAGTGTGTACGAAATTCTTTCAAAGGTCCTCTTGATTAGATTGAATTCTATTCTTCCTGAAGTTATCTCTGTATCTCAAAATGCATTTTGTGGGTGGGCATCAAATTTTAGATGCTGCCCTTGTTTCTAACGAATGTGACGATGCGGCTCCCCCATATTGTTGTGCAAATTGGATATTGAGAAGGCTTACAATCACATAGACTGGAAGCGTTTGTTCTTTTTGTTGGATAGGATGAGTTTTAGGGCATCTTGGAGAAAATGGATAAAGTTTTGTATTTCTACGGCTCGGTTCTTGGTACGGTGAATGGTACACCCGCGGGTTTCTTTTCCTCGTCTAAGGGGCTTGAGCTAAGGGGATTTGCTCTCTCCCTCTCTTTTTCTTAGCTTAAGTAGGATGATTGGCAAGGCTGTGTTTGGACGCTTCGAAGTGGGGACTTGAGGGTGCGTGGGACTGGTTTTTTCATTCATTATTGGTTGATGACACCTTGATCTTTTGTGAGGCGGTGGAGAACCAACTCATATTTTTGAGGATGCTATTGCTGTTTTTTCAGGCTTGCTCGAGGTTTCACATCAACGTTGCTAAAAGTGAGTTGATCCAGATGGGGGAAATGCCAGACGTGAATCTTTTGGCTGGGTTCTTTGATTGTGGGGTTGGGGTCTTCCTTGCTTATTTGGGTCTTCTTTGGGCGCTTCTTATAAATATACAACCTGTTACCTTTCTGTGATCAGACGATTTGAGCAAAGATTGGCGTGGTGGAAAAGACAGTTCCTGTCTAATGGTGGCAGGCTTACCTTGATAAAAACCACCCTCTCCAGTCCATCAACTCATTTTATGTCACTAACTTTACTCTTCCTATATCTGTTGTCAAGGGGCTCTAAAGATAGGAACTCGAGTTCCCATGGGAAGGAGAAGGTGAAGAGAAGAAGTATCATTTGGGGAAGTGGGATGGGATTTGCTCACTAATACACCTTTGCAACTTGGTGGGTTTAGGGATAGAAAGTTGAAACTTTTTAATGCTGCGCTGCTTGGGGGTGGTTGTGGAGGTTTTCCTCGGAGAATGGTGCCTTATGGAAATCGGTTGTGGTGAGCAACTATGGGTTGGAGAGTTCGGATAGTGGCCGAAAAAGGAAGGCCCTTATAGTTTGAGTTTTGGGTGGGTTTTAGCCATGACTTGGCTGCTTTCCAGATATTTATCAGTTTTTCTCCATGGTTGGGTTTGGTTTTGGCATGCATGTTGTGCAGGAAGTAGGAACTAAACAATTTTGTTGCTCTTCTTTTCTGTGAGCTTCCTCTAATAAAAGCCATCATCTGACGTGCTTCTAGCTATTGATTGACTTCTGTTGAGATAATTACATTTATTAGACAGATTGGCAAGCCCTTGCACCCATATCTCCATCCAGAGGGCTTATGCCATGTGGACAAAGCAAATTTTCCAGCAGGGCAATTAAGTAATTCCTGCGAAATAGAAGATCTATGCAACCAAATTTTCTTGTTCAAAGGATCTCTTCTTCCTAATTGTCAACCAAAATGCATTAAAAGAAAACTGCTCTTGCATATCCATTGTCGTGGCATGAACTAAGAATTTACTTGCCTTCGATTCAGCCACTGCTTCATTTAAAGCTACCTCCTACTCCTCCCTCTCCTTTAGGATTGCATTGTCGTTGGTCCTTCTTTCACGGTTGCTATCCGTGAAAGAACGACCAACAACGTTGCTATTCTAAAAGAAAATCTTGTGGGCTAAGCTATGTTTTGAGTGTCTTTTTTCCAGCGATATATTAGCCAACTCAATAAAAACGAGAGCTCATGCCCAGAAGAGGATTCTTCATTTGCTCTTGAAGTAGTCACAGGTTAGGTTTTCACGTAAAGTTTATCATAGCTTAGCCTTAGTTAAATTCTATGATTAGGGGTAAAAGGAAAGTCAATCTTACTTGGCTTCTGATTCGACATGAATTGAGGACAAGGGTTAAAGCTAGATATGTATGATTCAGTCGGTACCAAATATTGGTAGTTTTGTGTCATGTCAAGAGAAACGACATAGAAAACTTGTACAAGTGCCGTAAACGAGCCTAGGAAAGAAGTTGTACCACCTATCACGAACAAGTTTGCTGCCTTGTCTCCCCAGATGTCTCCCTTTCTTATACCTCTGGTGGGAGGGCTAACCAAATTCATGTTGTATACTGGGAGGCCCCTTCAATACATCCCCGGCCTTTATTACCACTATGATCCCCTCCTCGATTCTCGTTTTTCGACAAACATTTCTGTGTGGCTGATTATCTCAATTATAAAGGTTAGCTGGCTTCGTGAAACCCTGTCTTTCTTAGAAATTTCCTGGGTCGGAGACAGAAATTGGTGGCTGTTATCTTCAGCTGTCTTTGTTCTGTTAAGTGTGGTCCAAGGTTAGGGCATGAGGTGGTTTGGACCTACAGTTCTTCGGGTGAATTCACGATGAAATTTTTTTACGGATTTTTGGCAACAGAAAAAGGTATTCCCTTCCCTTAGAGGGCTGTTTGGAGTACCACGGCCCCTCTTAAGGGAGTGATAGAGATCGGGCCCTGAGAGATAGCATGTTCTTGGAAACGAAAGGAAAAGAGATAACTTTTGAGAAAGCACAGAAGCCTTTGCTAGTTACCATATTGTCTAAGTTCACTTATTATCAGGTTTATTTTTAATTTAAGTAGTTACTATTTTTCTAAGTCCTTTTATAATATTGAATAGTCTTCTTTTTGGTAATGTTTTAGATTCTTTTTTCCTGGTAGGACAGGTCTTTATTTTTTGTCCATAGAAGCAAGCATTGTAATTAGAAATGAAGGAGAGAGTTGAATAGAATTTGCTTTCTCTTTTCAGTGGTGAGACTCCGTTGAGTCTCTTCTAGTGAGACTTCTAGAAGGCCTTACCGTGAGACTAAGGTTTTCCTATCTTTTGTTATTTTCTTTTTTATGTTCTTCCCTGTTTAAGAATACCAAAAAATACTTTTCATGTGTACTGCTCACAGTGCCCTATACTGTCCCAAGTCAGTCACTTAAACCCCTCATCATTGTTTCTTAACCTGAATCTTAGCTTCTCAATTCCAAATCGTATAAGCGTAGACAGCCTTTAATACCCTTTAAGGTCTATCATGCATCAATTTTGGCATAAGAGACGGTTGTTTTTGGCTGTAAGTTGCAATTTACCTCATGGGTTCCTCAATAGAGGAAATTTCTGCCAGAAGAAGATTGCTTAAGAGTTATGAAGAAGGATTTGCTAATATTAATATGAAGTTCAATAAGTTTGAAAAGCTCTTGGGAAAAGGTAACGGTTTAATTACACTTGGCACTCCTGAGGTTCAACCGAGAATACCCACAGCTCCCCCTATGTGTTTTTATTACACTCCGTTCCCTGTGGTTTGTAGCCGCATTTCACGGAGCCACATAACTAAAGGGACGTAAAGGCTTACAAGATTCTCTAACATGACCCTTTTGCCACAAATGCCCTTACGTCTTCCTTTTCTGTCTTAACAACCAAAGCCTAGATTGCCATTGATGCCCTCCTTCTGCTCATCTCACACACAACACCGGTAACTACCATCAACGACCACCCTAATCTCTCTCTGCCTATCCAAACAATATGCTACCACCAAACCCATTCCATTCCCCGCTCACTGCCCATTGCACAGACACATACTTGCACTCACAGACACACACACCGGCAACGTGTGCACACACTGCCCAACACATACACACATTGCCCATCACATGCACCCCGGAGATGCACACACATTGCCATTACACGCAGGTGCACGCGCGCGCGCGCATTGTCCCCTGCTGCCACTGCTATCACCATTGTCGTATGCCCATTACCCTCCGGCAACTGTTGTGCCATTTGTACCACCCACCGCCCAAACCAACATACCTGTACCACCCACGGCCTAAATTCAGAGATCTGTATCACCTATTGCCGTCCCACCACCAAATCCATTCCATTTTCGACTGACCACCGTCGGACCACTACCTCATCACACGCGCAAACACATGCACACACCTGTGATCGACCACCACCACCGTGCTGTCAAATATTGTTCCGATTCTCGTACATAGTCTTATTTGAGACCGACGACTTATGGGAAAACCCCTGAATCCTGCTATTCCTTGGAGCGGTATGAAAGCTATTAAGAAGAAGCAGTTCTTTACTAAAATCGAGGGATCTTGTTAACTTGGTCAACTTCGAAATCTCAAGGTAAGAGATTTCCATTTCCCACACACACACACAATTTGTTTGCGGGAGGAGTAATGAGATTGGAGCGGTCGACTGGTGGCATCAGGGAAATGGCGGTGAGGGGAATGGCTATGGAGGCGATTGAAGTGTTGGCAGGTATTGTCATAGTGGGTAGGGGGCCGTGACTGGGGTATGTGTTGGCACTGGCAGGTGGGACATTATAATGGTGGTGGTGGTGATGAGTTTGGTGTAGATCGGTGGTAGTGGGTTTGTTTTTGGTGGTGGTAGTGAGGAAGCGGTGGTTGTGGTGTAGCGCCATCGAGCCACAGCGAGAGGGAGCCTTTTGTAATCTGGCCGGTGTGGTGGTGGTGAACTGTTGGGAGCACTGGGTGGGTTGGGTAATTTGATTTTCTTATGAGGTGCATTACTGTCTTTTTACTAATTCTGTTAACTCAGTGAATTGAAATATAAAAAACTGTAACTTACTATAATATCAATCGATAGGGGGAGGTGGGTGTAATAAAGGCAATTTCAGGAGTGCGGACTGCAATTAACCAAAAGGTAACACTTTAAAAACTCACACGGATAACCCGAAAATTGCAGCTTTTCATGAGGTGGGTCTCAAAAACTTGGATCATCAAAAGGTACAGTGTAAGACATGCATTTTGAGGCAAATGAGGCTAAAGAAAAAAGCATAATGATGTTCTTTTGCTGTGTCACATAGCCAGTGGTTTTAGTCACCATGTCACGACGTGTGCCTGAACCTCCTTGAGGAGACAATCATTGAAGATGGTCAAAAGCTAGAAGATAAGTACGATAAAGATCGGCCCTAACAAGCATAAAATTTGGACGATGCCGGAGATTGTGAAGATCTAAAGCAAGGACAAGTCCTAACGCAACAAGCTGTTAACCTAGATATTAAACAGATATTTAAAGTAATTCCAGGTTTCGTGCCTACATCTTTATGTGATTCGAATCCTATGGAGCACACAAAGCCTCTAAAGGGAGCTATTAAGGATGGTAGGCAACACGCTAAAGGGAGTACGTATCTTGTCGAATTCAGAAGATCCAACAAAAGCGCCTCCTATAACCATTACGCTATTTGAGGATCCGTTTGTTTCGCCTGGCAAGTAAGATTGAAGATTTGATAGCATATTAGCATCCATTCATTCATGGTATTGAGGCTCAAACTTGTCGGAGTCGAGTTATTTCAAGCAGGGGGGAATTGATAGGAATCAGACCCTAAGAGGTAGGGCATATTCTCGGAAACGAAAGAAAAGGAGAAAATATAGATTTGCAGAGAAAGGGGAAGAAGCTTTCAGTTGTTACTATATTTTCCAAGTCCAATTGCTATCTGGTTTAGTCTTAGTTTATGTAGCTATTCCAAGTCCTTTTATTATTAGGAGCAGTCTTCTTTTGGTAATCTTCTAGATTCTTCCTAGTAGGAAAGGTCTTTACTATTTGTTCATAAGTAAGCATTGTAAGTAGATATAAAGGAGAGTTGATGATTAAGAATTTTAAGAAGCATATTTGCTTTCTCTTTTCAATGGTGAGACTCCATTGATTCTCTTCTTGGTCACACTCCTAGAAGGCCTTAGTGAGACTCCTAGAAGGCCTTAACGAGACTCTAAGGTCTTCCTATCCTTTTTTATTTTCTTTTTCTTATTTTTTTTATTTATAAGTTTAAAAATACTGTTCATGGGACTGTTCCCAGCACCCTAGACAGCCCCAAATGAGTCAATTAAGCCCCTCTTCGTTGTTCCAAAACCCTTAATTTTAACTTCTCAATTCCAAAAATTCCAAGCCCTAGCCAACCATCCTTAATGTAGAACAGCCTTAAATACCCATTAGGGTCCGTCCTACATAAGTGAGTTTCTTCGCTTGGGAATCAACGCTGGATGCAGTACTCGCCGGGGACGACCTGCAGAAGAGGCAAAGGATTTAGATTGATTGTTGCTTTATGTGTAAATCACATTGAGAGAGCGTGGATCATCTTCTGCTGCGTTGGAAGGTGGCAAAGCTGTTTTAGGACTTGGTCTTTTCACGTTATGACTTGTCTTGGGTCATGCCCAAGTCATTTTGGCTTTCTTATGTAGCTGGTCCCTTCATGAAAGGAAGAGAAGGAAGACGGTACTTGGTTTGTTACTCCCTCGTGCATTTTCTGGTGTGCATGACGCGAAAGGAATAATAGGTGAAGCAAAAGTCTCTCCAGTGTCTGAGCTTAAAGCTTCTGTCCCAACACATTATTTTCGTGGTCTAAGGATAACTGCATAGCTTCGACTTATATACTTTTGGAATTTTTGGACAGCTTTGGTAGTTGTATAGCTGTTTAGGTAGATATCAGTTTCATCTTGATTGGGTTTGCCCCGTGGTGGCTTTGAATGTATTACTTAAAAGCTGACTTATGTTGTGAATAATTTTTGGTGGCTAGCCAACTTTTATATATTTGTATATATCATGTATATTCAGGGAAAGGATGCAGGGTTTGGCATGCATTTCTTTTTCCAAACAAAGAAATAATCCGATTGGTTAATTCCATAGTGTATCACAATGCAAAAATTTAAAATAGCTCTATACTCTTTCTTGCGTGTTGTTTTGTGGCTCGTCAACCTCTAAAACATATACCTAGAGTGTATGTTTGGGACCCTTATTTGTTTCCCATGTTACATGCAAGCAAAAGTTGAGCCCGTCCTGTACCCCTCATTCTTCTGTGTGCTCACTTTCTGAGATTCTTGATACATATTTGCTTCTGCAAAGATATACGGTGCCATGCATTTTTACTTTGCCTTGGTAACTTGTTGATTGATTGTTTCTCATGCAGGTGGTTAATGGGACTGCCCATGTCCAGACATGAAAGAAGGCAATTGAATGAACTTATGTTTGAAACTGAAAGGTACGGAAAAATATCTATCTATATGACATTCAAAGTTCACTTTGACATACTTGAATAAAAAAAATGGAATGGTAGTTGTATAAACATATTATCACACGTAACTTTTCATTGGTAGACTATAGCATTAGTTGCTATATTTTACCCACATATAGGTGTAGACTTCTGTTTATGCTATTGGTACACAAAATGAATTATAAAACCAAAAAGAAATCAAAGAAAATATATAGATGCATGTTGGCCTTGAGCAAGCTGAGAATCAGAAAATCAGTAGAAGAGTCTGTTTGATCGGCCCACATATCAACGGTTTGTTAATGCCTCATCTTCAAAGGTCTCTTCACTTCAAGGACGGAAAGTACCGTCGGTAAAAGTCCGTCGTTAAAAATTTTTACCGACAGAAAAAACCGTCGGTAACAGTATTTGCCGACGGACTTCTAGCGACGGCAATACCGTCGCTAAAAAGTTTTTAGAAAATTTCTAATATTCGAGAGTTTTTTTTTAAAAAAAGTTTAGCTACGGAATACGACCGTCGCTAAAAATTCCGTCGCTAAAAGTGTTTAAAATAACACTTTTGTCAACGGACTTTTAGCGACGGAATATTCCGTCGCTAAAAGTTTCCCATAAAACAGACATCTTCTTTCTCTCTCCCCGTTTCTCTCTCTGTCTCTTATCTCTCACCCACCCACCGGCGTTCTCCCCCTTCGGCGAGCCCCCTCTACGGCGACCCACCTCTGGCGACACCCCCCCACCACCACCACCCCCGCCAGAAGCAGTGCCACCAAGCCCTCCACTACCGCCGCACCACCAACGCTGCTGCAGCCGCCGCCACACCCACCTCGAGATCTGTATGTCCATTGCCCGGCCTAATTTCGTTCAAATAAGCAAGTAACTTTTTTAACTAAAAGTTCTCGTTTTCAATGATAAATCAGATGTCATAAAATAAGATTTAGCTTTTCTATAAATATATTATGTATTTATGAAATACTGGTAGTAGTTTTTTTCTTGTTAGTATTTACATGTATGAAGTAGCGATTAAAAGAAATCATTTTTGAAGGTTAACAAGTGTGTAGCAGATACTACACGTGTAGCATCAACCATCACAGAACATAAGAGGACAAAGTATTAGTCCATATCTCGGTTAAAGCCTTGGACCCAACTGCCAGAAAGAGATCGTCTCTTTCCCCTTCCTCTTCCTACTCCTCCAGTCTTCTTCTTCTTTTCATCTGGAGCCCTAGCCGTCTCATCACCACCACTCGACACTGTGACATCGTGTACTGACAACTGCTGCTTCTTCTTCTCCTTGTTCTTTTTCTTTTTTCTTCCCCTCTCTCTCTCACACACACACTCTCACTTTGTGGATCTGCGATTTTTATATTGACCTGAGTACTACATATGGCCTTCCCAA